>BQNB010142495.1:0-17128 GCA_026074375.1 Tanacetum coccineum | reverse complement strand
GCGGTAATCGCTTTTATGTGAAAATAAAAGACCAAAAGTCAAAAAGTCAAGTCAAACTCGAAAAGTCAAAGATTAAAATAGTCCTTTAAAATTCCAAAAATTGTCGGATGTTACAGTGCTTTTCTTTATGGTAAAATTGAAGAGGAAGTCTATGTTTGTCAACCACCAGGATTTGAAGATCTAGATTTCCCTAATAGAGTATACAAAGTAGAAAAGGCACTTTATGGACTGCATCAAGCTCCCAAAGCTTGGTATGAAACCTTGTCAACTTATTTGTTAGACAATAGGTTTTAGAGAGGAAAGATAGACAATACTTTGTTTATCAGAAGGGACAAAGGTGATATTCTGTTAGTTTAAGTGTATGTAGATGATATCATATTTGGCTCTATAAAGAAGTCATTATGCACAGAGTTTGAGAAGATGATGCATAAGAAGTTTCAAACGAGGGGTGAACTCACATTCTTCTTAGGACTGCAAGTAAAGCAGAAGGAAGATGGGATTTTTATCAGTCAAGACAAGTATGTGACTGAGATTTTGAAGAAATTTAGTTTTTCTGATGTCAAGACAGTAAGCACACCTATGGAAACTCAAAAGCCTTTGCTCAAGGATGAAGATGGTGAAGAAGCGGATGTTCATTTATATAGATCAATGATTGGTTCATTGATGTATCTTACTTCTTCAAGACCTGATATTATGTTTGCAGTGTGTGCCTATGCAAGATACCAAGTCAACCCAAAAGTGTCACATCTTCATGTTGTGAAAAGAATTTTTAGGTACTTAAAAGGTCAGCCAAAATTGGGCCTTCAGTATCCAAAAGATTCACCTTTTGATTTGGTAACATACACTGATAGTGATTATGCTGGAGCAAGCTTGGATAGGAAGTCTACAACAGGAGGTTGTCAATTCCTTGGGTGTAGATTGATTCCATGGCAGTGCAAGAAGCAGACTGTGGTTGCTAATTCCACAACAGAGGCTGAATATGTAGATGCTTCATGTTGATGTGGCCAAGTGCTTTGGATTCAAAATTAATTGCTTGATTATGGGTATAACTTTATGCATACAAAGATCTATATTGATAATGAGAGTACTATATGCATAGTTAAGAACCCTATTTTTCATTAAAAAACAAAGCACATTGAGATTAGACATCACTTTATCAGAGATTCCAATGAAAAGAAGCTAATTCAAATGATCAAGATTCATACTGACAAGAATGTTGCAGATTTGCTTACAAAAGCATTTGATGTAAGTAGATTTCAATATTTAATTGCTAGTATTGGAATGCTCAATCTTTAAAGTCTTGATTATGTAAATGGTAAGGTAAACAGATTTGAGAGAGTTGGTGAGAATAAAAACCGAAAGAGAGACGTGTGATAAAAACAGATAGAGTGATTTAGTGAGAAAAAGAGTTGAGAGAATTTGTGAGTTGAAAAACAGAAAGAGAGATGTGTGATAAAAATAGATAGAGTGATTTAGTGAGAAAAAGAATTGAGAGAATTTAGGAGTTAAAAAACAAAAAGAGAGATGTGTGATAAAATTAGATAGAGTGATTTGGTGAAAAAAAAGAATTGAGAGAAGTGGTGAGTTGAAAAACAGAAAGAGAGTTGTTTAAAAACAGAAAGAGAGAATTGTGAGTAAAAATAATTGAGAGAAATCAAAAACAGACAGAGAGATTTTGTGAGCTAAAATGATTATTTAATGATGGAAAAGCTAATTAGAATGGAATTGAAGTTAATGCTGGTGATTCAAAGTTAATGCTGCTAGGCATAAACTTACTGTTGCTAAGAAAAGTTAATGCTGCTAGGCATAAACTTACTGCTGCTAGGGAAAGTTAATGCTGCTAGGCATAAACTTATTGCTGCTAGGCATAAACTTACTATTGTTGTTAAAAGTTAATGCTGCTAGGCATAACTTACAACTGTTGGTGAACGTTAATGTTGTTGAGGGTAGTTTTATAAATACTTTGATTAAGGGTTTCATTCACTCATTTAATCGATTTCATTCAATTATATACTCTCTAATCATAAACCCTAACTCAATTTCATCATTCATCATCAAAACCCAACACAATGACGACCCTACAGTTTGCTGATACTCACAATTTAGTCGCGTTTTTGGCTAAACCCGCTAAAAGTGAGGGGTTTGAACAAGTTGTTGATTTTCTGAATGCACACACCATAAAGTATGCTTTAACCATTAATACCACTATATATACTTCGTGTATTGAACAATTTCAGGCTACTGTCAAGGTGAAAACGGTCAATGGGGAACAACAGTTACAAGCCCTAGTGGATGGGAAGAAGATAGTTGTTACTGAAGCATCTGTTAGAAGAGACCTTCAATTGGATGATGAGGAAGGTACGAATTGCTTGCCTAATGCTACCATTTTTGAATAACTTACAAGAATGGGGTATGAAAAACTTTCACAGAAGCTAACTTTCTATAAGGCATTCTTTTCCCTCTATGGAAATTTCTTATTCATATAATTTTGCAATGCCTAAGTGCTAAGACTACTGATGGAATGAATTTAGTAGCACTATGGCTTCTGCAATTATCTGTTTAGCCAAAAACCAAAAGTTTAACTTTTCCATGTATATTTTTGAAAGCATGGTGAAGAACTTAGATAATGCTTGTAAATTCTTGATGTATCCAAGGTTTATACAAGTCTTTTTGGATAATCAATTAGAGGGGATGTCAAGTTACAAGAGGATTTATGTTACACCCTCTCACACAAAGAAGATTTTTTGCTAACATGAGAAGGCAAGGAAAAGACTTTTCTGGAAGGGAAACACCCTTATTTCCAACCATGGTGGTACAAGTTCAAGAAGAATGGGTGAAGGTTCAGCAAATCTTACTGATCCCCATCACACACCCATTATTACTCAACCATCATCATCACAACCTCAAAAGAAACATAAATCTAGGAGGCCTAAGGAGAAGGACACTCAGGTACCTCAGTCTAGTGTTCCTAGTGATCTTACAAATGTAGCAGATGAGGATAGTATACAACTTAAGGGATTGATAGATTTTTGTACCAAATTACAACAAAGAGTGCATGACCTAGAGAACATAAAGACTGCTCAAGCTTAGGAGATTACAAGTTTAAAGAAGAGAGTCAATAAGTTAGAGAAGAAAGGAGGGTCAAAATTCCTTCAAAGGACAAGGGTAAAGGTATAATGGTTGAAGAACCTTTGCAGATGAAGAAGAAAGATCAAATCAGCTTTGATGAACAAAAGCTATAAGATTACAAGCTGAATTTGATGAGGAAGTGAGGCTTGCAAGCGAAAAAGATAAAGCCAATGTAGCATTGATTAAATAATGGAATGACATTCAGGCTAAGATTAAGACTGATTATGAATTGGCTTAAAGACTACAAGCAAAGGAGCAAGAAGAGTTGACTATTGATAAGAAGGCTACACTGTTTTAACAACTCTTAGAGAAAAGAAGAAAGCACTTTGCAGCTAAGAGAGCAAAAGAAAAGAGGAACATCCCACCTATAAGAGCTCAACAAAGGAGTATTATGTGTACTTACCTGAAGAATATGGCAGGATGGAAGCCCAGAGACTTGAAGAGAAAGTCCTTTGCAAATATTTAAGAATTGTTTGACAAAGTTTTCAAGAGGGTGAACACCTTTGTTGACTTCAGAACAGAGTTGGTGGAAGGTACTGAAATGGAAGAAATTTCTAAGAAAGCAGAAGTAATGGAAGAAAGTTTAAAGAAAGTAGAGATAGCATAAGAAAGCAGTTCAAAAAGAGCAAGAGATGAGCTAAAATAAGAGAATACAAAGAAGCAGACGGTGGATGATGATCAGGAATCAACTAAGATGAAAGAGCTCATGAAAATTGTTCCTGATGAAGAGGAAGTAGCAGTTGATGCTATACCTTTAGCTACTAAGCCTCCAAGCATTGTTGACTGGAAGATTGATAAAGAAGGAAAGATCAGATACTATTAAATTATAAGAGCCGATGGAAGTTCAAAGAGGTACTTAGTCTTTATTCAGATGCTTAGAAGCTTTGACAAGGAAGATTTGGAAACTCTGTGGAAATTGGTTAAAGCTAAGCATGGGTATACAAGGCCAGACGATGGCTATGAGAGAGTGTTATGAGGTGATCTAAAGACAATGTTTGAACATCATGTAGAAGATACAGTGTGGAGGAATTTACAAGGAAAAAAGTGTTGGTTTGGAAGCTATTTGATTCTTGTAGAGTACACTTTGTGAGTTTTCAAAGTCTACATGTCTTTATGTTGGTAGAGAAGAGATATCCTCTTACATCTGCTACAATCACAGAGATGCTGAATAAGAAGCTGCAAGCTGGTCATTAAAATGAAATGTGTTATCAGCTTCTTAAGCTTATCACAAAGCAACTCAAGAATCAATAAAGTGTTTGGAAGCATCCTCCTGGTGATTAATGAAGCTTTTAATGAAGAAACTTGATGATTTTGAAGATAAATATCAAGTTTAGGGGAAGATTGTTGGGATTAAAAGACAACTTGATGATCTTAGAGTTACTGCTATTAAGGTTTGTGTTACTACTGTTTAGTAAAAGTTAGTGCTGATCATTAACTTTAATGAAAAATATGTTAAGTAGTTAGTACTGCTAGTTCATAGTTACTACTGCTAGTATATGTTAGTACTGCTAGAGTAAAGTTAGTACTGCTGATGAAGATTGAAGAAAATATTCTAAGTAGTTACTACTGCTAGTGTTCAGAGTTAATGTTGCTGGTACAAAGTTACAACTGCTGAAAGCATAAAGACTGCTAAGAAAAGATAAAGATTGCTTAAAGATCAAGATTACTTAGTTGATAAGGATTGTTATTTATAGAATAGATCTTTAAGAATATTCTAAGTTTTTGTAATATATTATAAATCGACTAGGACTCCTTGGTGTATAAAAGGAGGTCCTAGGGCATAGAGTTTTATATGAATAAGTATCAAAAATTCTACCAAAAACAAGTCATTCATAGCTTCAAGGTTTTGCAACCCTAATACTAGGAGAGTATTCATATTATTTGTAATAATAATATTGGAGCTTTTATTGTTAAATTATATTATTCTGTGTTACTATTTCATTGAAGAATTCTTCTTATATTAAAGATTAGATTCCGCATAATCTTTAGTATTATCAAACAAAGTTTCTTAACTAAGTTGTGTTAGATTTATCTAGCATAACTAAACCTTACACAAGCTAAGGAATTCAAGATCCATTCAAGTGGGATCAACATAAGTGACATTACTCCTGTTAGGGTTGTTTCTGCCCCCTGTCGCGTCTTTGTAAGAGACTCGGACACCCACCTTATTAATCGACTATTGCTGTTTCTAAGCAGTCTCAAATTAGGACTTCTGTTCGTGCTACTACTCCTATTCGTGGTGTTGCTCGAAAAGGTATTGTATGGTTATTCTTGTGTGCTGTTCCACTTTGTATCCTTTTCTGAATTTTTCCACGTTCCTTTTCAGGTTCTGTGACTGGTAGCTTTGATGGAAAGCTTGGGTTTGAAGACGCGCGGCGTTGTTTAGATCCGTTGGACACACTGGCCCGTCGCGCTCTTTTTCGTGATGCGAGGTATGATCAAATACCAGAGCATGACTTTGCTATTGCTTCTCGTAGTGAAGAGATTGATTTGACATTCTTTCCCCTTGCTCCCGGTCCTTATGTCAGACCTTATCCATTTGAGGGTGATTCTTCCCTTTTGTATACTAAACAACAATGGGATGGACCTCATTTGCCAAAGAATAACATTTTGTGCAAGGAGATTTTCAGGGATCCGGATGTGTGTAGGAGAGCTTTGGATCAGACCATCACTCCTATTGAGCTTAGGAGGACAGAGTCTTTGCTTCCATTAGAACTCTCAAACCATTTTAACGTTTTCAGCGCTCTACTTGTTTCTCATGATACAGAGCTGAATACTCGTTATACAAATTTGGTTGCATATAAGGTTTGTACTCAGGAAAAGCTTAAGCGGAAATCAGGGTATGTCAAGTGTTACAAGATACAAAACACCTTATCGGGGGGTCTTGGTTGATCAAAGAACATAAGATGAGACATTATGTTTTAGTGAGAGAAAGTAGAGAGAGGCTGAGATGAAAGAGAGAGGGTGGATGAAAAAGATGTATTATTAGCTTAGAACCAAAAGTGATACAAATGATTTCACCACCACCCCTCATGGAGAGCCATAAGGGGTATTTATACTAGAAACAAAAACAAACTATTCATAGTTAACATAAATGACCCCTGCGTGGTACGCAGTGTCCAAGACTAGTCTAATTCACGTGTAAGACGCCAACTTCACTAAAAGTGAGGCTAACAATCTCCCTCCAAGATGGCGTCACACGTGAATTGGTTACAATGTTCTTTACAAGCAAAAATAAAAAAATGATAAGAATGAAGTCCAGTATTCCTTGAGAATATCTTAGGCGATCTACTTGAATACTCCAGATTTATTTCTTCTGCTTGTAGACAAACATACTACTGAAATCTTCAGCTCCCTCCCAAACAAACACCCCTAAGACTGATAAGAATTAATACACTAGTCTTCTTAAGGACCTCCTTTCTCATTTAAGATACACTATGGGAGGGATGATATCATCAACGTCGTCTCACTTTAGGAAGCATTCCAGTCTTGTTTGATTTCAGCCCAAAGTACATGTTTTATCCCCTTTTTGAAGTCGAAACCGTAGCATCAAAATCAATTAAGACCCGAAAATGCACTTTTTTCCCTCCAGGAAAGTGCAGATATGAATTGCTACACCAAAGTTGTTAGATATTAGAAAAAGACTCGGTCACACTGTGTATTTTATCGTTTATTATAGCTCGTAGGTAATAGTTAATCGTATGATGTTCGGTATTAGGCCAGGTAATTAATCCCAACATGTAAGCCTATATTAAGGCCTTGGGCCGGTTATGTAAGCTACTATATAAGCCTCTTCCATGCCATGGAAGAGGTGGTTAGTCATTTCATTATACAAGTTACACTTTCTCTTACTTGAAAGTTTTTCTCTCTAACTTTCTCTCTCTAGACTTGGCTAATCCATCTATCTTCCATTGGGTTATGATTTATATAACACCCCGTGTTTTCAAGTCATTGACGACGTCAACAAATCCGCAATGTACTTTTTGTAATGTACGTGTTCACTTTAAATCATAAGCGATAGGTTAAATCGCGTACCGCCAAAAAATTAGCGTTCAATGTAAACCGGGCTCAACAATTTAAATGTTTACATCAATCAAGGGTTTATATAATTATTTGAGAAAAAATTATTAACATTTGTTTCAATTTAATTTTATCTGGATACGTAAGTGTAACGTTTTCGCGATAAATTTTGCGTTTAGGCACTCCCGGAACCACAAAAACTTTCTACGCTCAACAAATACCCCCATTTTATACCAATACATAATAGTTGTACCTCAAATAGTAATCCATATATATCTCTTATATGCCGAAAATCTAGCAATGTACACAAAGATATACCAAAAACTCTTCCATTTGGTCAACTATACACCTTACTTCATTAATGCAACACCATACCTAGCTTACTTTGACTAATGACCATACCCATGGCCATACCTAAGACCATGAGCCATTCCTATGACCATGATGTGTTCCTTTGACTAGAATACATACTTAAATACAATATCAAGTGATGAATATGAAGAAAAATTTTACAAGTAAAACACTTAGTGAAAATCAAACATAACCTCCCTTTTCCTCTCTTTGAGCTCACGGCATACACCAAGCAACCACACAAACCCATATCAATTTTTATACAAACCATACACTTCTATATACACCTATTCTAAGATATACTAAGGCATTTGCAAGCATTGAATCTCCCATTTCCATGTAGTTGAACAGTAAAAGAAAAGTTAGGGTATTCTATAAGGAAAGCTAGGTTTAATTTCTGTAAGCTTGGATTTTGAGGCTAAACAAGGATTAGTACTTGTACAACCTCATCAATCATTACCTCATAAGATCCCCTGAACTCTTTTATGTTTTTATAAAATTGTTCATGTTTTTATGCACATATTAAAGAAAATTAGCTATATCACCATTTAGGTATTTAATTCATAGATAATGAAGTTTTATAATTGAAATGATCATTTTACAACACATATATACCATGTGGTAGTTATTACTTAATACATTTAAAAAGGATGAGAAAATATTGGTACAAGCTATTTTGGTGTAAAAATGATTATGGATAAATTAGGGTTACTTAAGTAAGTTATGGTTTTAAAGTATGTTAAGTGGAATTCGGTTAACAATGTAACTTAGGAACATAAGGACTATTAAAGGACAAGTAAGTGCTAATAAAAGTATGATAAATAATATATAGGATATAAGAGACATGTTAAAATTACAAAAGTGATAAAGTATAAAGAAAAAGATCAAAAGGATTTCAACAAACTCAAGCAAACATTCTGTCCAAAATTCGAATTTTTACATATCCATTTTATATTTTTACAAGATAATACATTTCACGACGATTCCGAAAAAGTAAGAAACTTGTTAAACGGATTAATAACGAAAAAGTTACGTTAAAAACGAGTTATACGTTAATAAACGAAGTCGTAAGTAAAATTTTATAAAAACATTTTTATAAAAATTATAAACAGCAAGGGTTGATATTTTTAACAATAATACAACATTTTTTAGGATTCCAAAAAAAATGATAAGATTCGTAATTTTCATTCATAACGAACAAGTTATGAATTTCGCAAGTTTTACACGACATTTTAATACATTATAAAACTAGTTTAAAAAAAAGTTACTATTCAAAGACAGAAAATGTTATATTTTTGATAAACCTCCATAAAAAAATATAACTGTCAAATTACGAGAACGTCCTCGAAAGAAATCGTTAAAAATGGAGCTATAACGAATAAAATACACATTTACGGGTTTTACTACGACGAATAAATACGATTTTTATAAACTCACGTCTGGTGTAACAGTAAAGTTACTGTTTCACCATAGGTCTGAATTCAAAAATGTCAATTTATGATAACTCGTCTTAAACGAAAAGACGGACATAATGAAACGCGAGAATCAGGGGTTAAAACGCGAAAGTTACGCCATTTTACTAAAAAGGAATTATAAACGTTTTAACTTGTTAAACATAATTGTTACCAAAACCATATTGGTGATTAAGCTATATGAATATTATGTGTATCCAAAGTACAATATACTAGGTGAGTTTCATATGAGGGCCTCTTCGGATGGAGCTTTCGACGAGATTTGTTGGTGATTTACGATTAAAAGTGTTCCTAACTCCTCGAACGTCATGGTCATGACCTCTTTAAATTATGATAGCCCGAACGATAGTACGAATAATCTATAGGATTACATTCAATATTTCAATTAAAGTACTTCGTAACTTTAACACATATGATAATATAGGTTGCATTCGGGGGGGGGGGATCTTTTTAACGTGATGCATTATCTGCGATATTTGGATTAATCAGAACTCAAGGTGATTTCATAAGCCCACATTTTACATGCATTTGTTTTTACAAAGTTTTGGTTGAAAACATGCAATGTTTTACAACTGGACACAAGAGGAATTAAATTTTATTATATTATGATTACATGTTGTCCTAAGTAGCGATAACCCAATCTGAGCCATTTACATGAACTGTTAATTACGACGCGAATGTTATGAATAGATTCTATTGGGTTTGACAACCCCTTCGGGTGATTAGCTATCACTAGCGAAAACTGAACGTAAACCTGTCCGAATATAGGATGTTGGCGGTTAGAACATCACCAACGGGCAAACGGCCATAATCTGGCATCCATACATGTCAAGCATTCAGTGTCACGACTTAGAGCAACGTAATTACATTTTATATTATATCAGCATCTGTTGCATTATCATATACACTTGTGGTAGATCTGTTGTCCTACAATATATGATTATTCAAACTATAATTCACCAACATTATTATTGACAGTTTTACAGTAATGTTTTTAGGGGATCAATAAGCATAAGGTGCGATGGGATACATTTGGTGTTTTTGATTGGATGTCATGCATTAAAATTTTGTCACATTTCATTTGTTATCTATATGGCTGCAAAAGATTGTATTTTGATCAAGTGAACAAGTTAAGCTTTGGGCTTATGTAACAATTACATTGTTAAATCCAATGTATCGTTTTCAAACGACTTTTTGGTCGTTCTATATATATCTTGTGTGATTGATCTGAGAAGTAACACGCCCCGGACCCATATTCCGCTGCGACCCAATTTGGAGGTGTTACAATTTGCAATATACTACAATTGGTATCTGAGCTTATGGGATGATTAGATCATTTATGTGTGCGTTTTAGTACTTGGTTTAGATCAAAAGTTATGTTTTGGAGGTTTTAGCTCTTATTCTTAAGTTTCATTGATTTTCACATTTCTTGTGTTAAAATACATGTTTTTGTAGTTTCTATAGCCTTCTAGTACTCATTTGTGCAAAAGAATCCAAGTCAAAACGTTCAAAAGGGTGATTTTTAGGTGTTTTAAGGTGTAAAAGTTCGTAGTTCATCGTAGCGGTTTGGTAATCTGTTTGTTGTTAATCGTAGCAGTTTGGTTTACTGTTCTGGCGGTTTGTTAGGAAAGTACACTATTCTGGTGGTTTGTCAGATCGTATACTGTGCTAGCGGTTTGTCATTTCTGACAGCGATTTGTCTTATTAGGTAGAGGTTTGTCAGTAGCGGTTTGTCCTCTAGTGTAGCGGTTTACTAGTAGAGATTTGGTAATTGTAGCGGTTTGATCCGTAGCGGTTTACAGGTTTTTGAAGACAATTTCTCATAGCAATTTGGGAAACAAACCTCTGCCAATTTCATTTTTTGGTAGCGGTTTGGTGTTACTTCTTCATATCGGTTTACCATTATTCTCTAGTAGCGGTTTGGCAGTTTAACTTCGTAGCGGTTTGCCATTCGTAGCGGTTTATAGATAGCGGTTTGTTACAGGTTTTTGAAGATTTTTCTCAAGGTCTTTTGGGAAACAAACCTCTGGCCATTTTTCTTCGTGGTAGCGGTTTGGTATAATTCTTCATAGCGGTTTGACAATAGCGGTTTGACAGTAGCGGTTTGAGCTCTAATCCAGCGGTTTGGTACACTGTTTGGAATTTGGACTATTTTTCAAACTTGACAAACGTAACAAACTCAAACAACAAAACACTTAAACAAACATCACCACTTTTAACATACAATCACTAATCATTGTTCGATCAACTTAAATCATTTCACAATCAATTAAGATGGCTAATCTTTCAGAAGATATCCAATGTGCCGGATCCGATACCCGACCACCTATGCTTGATAGGACTGACTTTGCATCATGGCAACAACGTATTTGACTGTATTGTCAGGGTAAAGAGAATGGAGTGAACATCATAAAGTCGATTGATGAAGGACCTTTTCAGATGGGAACATTTCGGGAAACACATGCTGAAGGGAATGAAGGTGCCTTACATCTATGTCCAGAACGAGCTCGAGTCTACTCTGACCTTTCACCTGAAGATAAGGATAGGTATAACGCTGATATTCGGGCAACGAATATCCTACTTCAAGGGTTACCTAAAGACATCTACACTCTCATCAATCATTACACTGAAGCAAAAGACATTTAGGATAATGTGAAGATGCTCCTGGAAGGTTCTGAACTAACAAAAGAAGATCGGGAATCACAACTGTATGATGACTTTGAACACTTCCGTCAGAACAAAGGAGAAACCATTCATGACTACTATGTCCGGTTTGCCAAGCTCATCAACGACATGCGGAACATCAAGATGACCATGTCCAGAATGCAGTTGAATTCGAAGTTTGTTAATAACATGTTGCCTGAATGGGGTAGATTCGTAACAGTAGTGAAACTAAACAGAGGTTTGAAGGACTCCAACTATGATCAGCTGTATGCTTATCTAAAGCAACATAAGGCACATGCTAATGAGAACAAAATGATGTTGGATCGATTTACTCAACACACTGTTGATCATCTTGCCTTAATGTCCAATGTTTCACATCAGTATTACTATTCACAATCATCTACAACTCCTCCATCCACACATGTTTAACCACGCTTTGCTAATAACACTCAACTTGACTTAGGACTCTCTCCAATGGACAACTTAATTAAGAACTTAACCAACACACTTTCCCTACTCACCCAATCATACAAAACATACCTTCTTCAAACTAACAATCAATTCAGAACTTCATCAAATGCAAGGAACCAAGTCACAGTTTAAGATGGCAAGGTTGTTGTTTAGAATGTTCAGGGTTGACATAATAGAGGTCAGAGGAACAATGCAAGGGGTACAGGTGCAACTAGTTATGGGAGAGCTCAGAACAGAGTTAGGAATGCAAATCCATGTCAATCAAGGTAGATTAAGTATTACAACTGCAACGGTATAGGCCACATAGCAAGAAACTACACTCAACCCAAGCGACCACAGACCTCAGAATCCTTCAAAGACAAGATGTTGCTCATGCAAGCTCATGAGAATGGGGTGGCATTGGATGAAGAGCAGTTGTTGTTTATTGTAGGTGGACAAGACAATGCGGTTGATGAAGATATGGATGAGCAACCGGTTCAAGATTTAGCACTCAATGTGGATAATGTGTTTCAAGCTGATGATTGTGATGCATTTGACTCTGATGTTGATGAGGCTCTTACTGCACATACTATGTTCATGGCAAATCTTTCATCCGCAGATCCTGTTTATAATGAAGCCAGTCCGTCATATGATTTGGACATTCTATCAGAGGTACCGGATCATGACAACTATCTAGATACTATTTGTGAACATCATGAAGAACACAAGATGCATGACAAAGTACAACCAAACTACGTTGTTGACTTATATGTTGATTATATGAGTGATAGTAATATGATTCTGTATGATCAGTATGTAAAGGAAAACACAGTGCCAGTTGTACAAAGTGTTGTATCTTCTGTACCAAATGATGCATACATGATGATATTAAATGATATGCATGAACAGTCTGCCAAATGTGTCTCTATGACAACACAAAACAATGTGGTTGATAAACCATTAACTGCTAAACTTGCGACATAGATGGGCCAAGTTTGAATTAACAGAAAGAGAACAAAAGATTAATGAACAGTTAAGAATAGTTATCACTAACCATAATATTAAGGAAGAAAATTTGAAAAGGGAACTTCATTCTGTAAAAATGCAACTTAACTCCACCATTAATCATAACAAGTCAATGGTAGAAGAAGTTACGTCTTTGAAAAAGGATTTTAAACAGAAAGAAAATAAATATCTTGAGGAATTTTTGGACATGAAAGCTTTAAAAGAAAAGGCCGAGGATAGATTATTCAAACAAGATCAGTCTCTTCAAACAGTTCACATGTTATGTAAACCAAAACCTCATTATAATGAACATAGGAAGGTAGCAATAGGCTACAAGAATCCCTTTTATCTGTCCAAAGCAAAGCAAGTTCAACCTGCTCTATATAATGGTCAAGAGATTGTCAAGCCCAACCATGCTCGTGTATTAGTTCATGACTCAGATGAAACCTTAGAGATAGCTGAGATTACTAGAAAGCAAATGAATGAAAAAATGAAAGACCTAGAGTGTGTGAAAAAGAATGTTAAGATTGCACCACATGATTACTCGAAAGAGAACTATTTAGCGACCTTCTCACCATAGAAACAATTGACCCCTGAACAGATATTTTGGTCCAAGGATCTCCTCAAGATGAAAGCAGACGCTCTCAAAGAGCAGACTACAGCTTCAAGACCAATCAAAGCGTTGACAGTGTATCCTCCAAAGACACCTGCAATGCTTATCCCCAGGGCGCTTCCAACAAAAAGTCAAGTTTAAATTAACATTTTTGCACTTATACAACTTTTTTCGGAATTTCAAAAAACCTGTAAAAAGAAAATTACACCGATGAGTCTCACTAAAGGGGAAAGGGGCTTTGAACAAACCAAGGAATGCCATCTCACCGAGGTCATTCCATTTTTCAAAATACTTAAAGAACATTTTGAGGGTATTCAAAAGGCTCAAACTAAAGAAATCAAAGAAATGAAAGAAATTTTTGAAGAGTTGGAAGCTGAGGTTGACCAAAATGTTGTGAATCAGAAGTATGATGAGATTGAGAGGAAAAATATTCTCATCACAAATGATAATTTAATTGCTGATTGATTGTCCAAAGAAGTGTTTTATATTGCAACAAATCCTGAGCTTACTGTATCTAGATTCACTGATATGCATAATGCCCACACTGCTGTTCAAGCACGTTGTCTGAAACTTGAAGCAGAGCTTTCTAAACTAAAAGATAAGATTCAAAAGGATGATCATAATGAATTGGTAAAATGTTTTTCCAACCTTGAGGTAAATCACTTAAATTTACAGTTAAAGTACCAACACCTTAAAGAAAGTTTTGGAAACAACAAATCTCTACCCGCTAGGGATGCTCCTGATTTTGACTCAATCTTTGTAATCAAAAAAATGAAAGCTTCCATTCAAGCAAAGGACAACGCAATTAAAAAACTAAGAATGCAAATCTCTCAATTAAAGGAAACTTGTAGTAATGCAGACCATACTCTTGATTTTAGCGCCTTAGATTTTCAAATCGCTCAATTAACCAAAAAAGTCACCATTCTTCAAGAACAAAATGAGCTGTTTAGGGCAGAGAATGAAAAAGTTAAGCAGCATTACAAGAAATTGTACGACTATATTAAGATCACGCGTGCTAATATATAGAACAGACAACTGCCATGTTAACTAAAAATGAGACTTTAAAGGTCCGAATAAAGGATAAAATGAAATGTGTCACTATCGATTCTGTAAAAACAAAAGTTCTTGCACCTGGTACGTATTCTATCGATGTTGAACCAATCCCCCCTCTCAATAGGAACAATAGGGAAGTTCATCTAGATTATCTTAAATATCTTAAGGAAAGTGTAGAAACCCTTCGAGAGATTGTAGAGGAAGCCAGGCTTAAAAGACCTTTAGATAGATCACTTGATTCTGCATGCCTTTACACTAAACACTCTCAGGAACTGTTAGAATATACGATTGGCACTTGTCCAAAAGATTTCAATAAACAAGATAACAAACATGCTACTACCCCTTTAAATAGGAAAAAGCGAGTTACTTTTGCAGACCAATGTGAAGCGTCAAATAATAACACACAGAAACATGTAGAGCAACTGAACATTCAGACGACTAATGCCCCTATGATTCCTTCTACAGGAATAAACACTTGCACTGACGCTAGCAGATCACAGCCTAGGAGTAATACCAAGAAAAATAGGATCTCGTCGGCTAAAAGTGACATCAAGAAGATAGTAGAAGAACACCCTAGGACGAATAAACCTAGTCAGAAGAAATCAAATCATGTTAATTCTAGTATTAGCTCAAAGCATGCTGTAATTAATTCGAATTCTCGTTTTGTTTGCAACACATGTTACAAATGCTTTATTTTGGCAAATCATGATATGTGTGTGGTTAATTATTTGAATTATGTGAATGCATCTCCCTCTGTTAAGAATGTTATGAGCAAAGTTAAGAAGGTTTGGAAACCTAAGAAAGTTAAGCAAGTTTAGAAAGCAACAGTACTTACCAATGTAGGTTATCAATGGAAGCCCACGAGAAGGAAATTCACTTTAGGAGAATATTGCCCTTTAACTAGGCTCACTAAATCCAAAGTAGTGCCTGCTAAGCAAACTAAAAATGTTAGTACTAGTAAAATTATGATAACTGAGAAAATAAGTCACTCATCTCAGAAACCATTAACTAGATACCAACGTAGAACCAAATAGTACAAGGCAATTCCCACTAGCATTCCTTCTCCAACTGAGAATGAGGCAATTGATGCCTCTCTGCATTCTACTGTTGCTTCTGCTAACCAATAAGAACCCAACAAAAATTAGGGATCTATCTTTTCAAACTCTCCATCCTCGTCTGTTTTCAAGTGCAGGTCATACAGATCGTCCTTTGGTATTTGGACTCAGGCTGCTCAAAACATATGACAGGAGACCGCTCATGACTCAGGAACTTCGTGAAAAAGTTCATCATGACAATTAGATTTGGGAATAACCACATTGGAGCTATCATGGGTTATGGAGATTATGTGATTGGCGACAGTTTGATCTCCAGGGTATACTACGTGGAAGGACTAAGACACAATCTATTTTCTGTGAGACAATTTTGTGATTCTGATCTTGAAGTTGCATTCAGGAAGCACTCATGATATGTTCACGATACAGATAGTGTTGAATTAATTAAAGGTTCTCGTGGTTCAAATTTGTATACTATCTCGGTTGAAGACATGATGAAGTCCTCCCCAATCTGCTTGTTGTCCAAAGCCTCCAAGAACAAATTATGGTTATGGCATCGTCGTTTAAACCATTTGAACTTCGGTACCATCAATGACCTTGCAAGAAAGGATTTAGTAAGAGGTCTATAACACCCCGTGTTTTCAAGTCATTGACGACGTCGATAAATCCGCAATGTACCTTTTGTAATGTACGTGTTTACTTTAAATCATAAGCGATAGGTTAAATCGTGTATGCCAAATATTATCGTTTAATGTAAACGGGCATTAAACCATCAATCATGTGTTATATAATTATTTTGATAATAATTATGGTCGTTTTTCATTTATTTTATTGGTTACATAAGTTAAATACATAACGCGATAAATGTGCGTTTAAGCATACCTGGAAGCACATTAATTTATTAACGTTTCCACAAATACCCATGATTGTACCCAATACCTAAAAGTTTATTAAACTTTAGGTAAGTAAATGTTATTTACACTTTGTACACTAGAAAATATAACAATACACAATTTCATACAAGTTGACACCATTTATTTACCAACTTTAACTAAGTAACTTGCAAATAAATCACTAGATACTGTTTTATCTAGCAAAAGCTTCTAGAAAACCTTTCCCCCCTCTAGTATCACACGACAACAACATATATAAGATGAGAAAATGAAATTTTCTCATACAACTTGGTCAATGTACATCTATCTTGCATTAAAAACCTAGCTAGTTTGTTACTTTGACTCAAGACAAGAAAGCAAGAACCCTTAAAACCCTCCAAGTGTTTTGTTAAATTCTCTACTTGATTTTTGACCATTTGAATGCAT
>BQNB010142494.1:0-17128 GCA_026074375.1 Tanacetum coccineum | reverse complement strand
AGAGTTTTGAGCTTGTTGCATTTCTTTTAGCTTATGGTATCATAAAAACCATCACTGCCTTAGCTTTAGGACTTAGTTTTAAAAAAAAAATTGAATCAGTCTACTTTTCTTAGCCTATTTTCCCAGCTTATTTTAGCTTTTCACAAAAAGTCATAGTTATGAAATATGCTTATTTTTATCTCTTCTTCAAGTTTGTAAAATGAAAATAAAAAAAATTGTTTTTCAAATAGGGAGGCTACAGGGGTCGAACCTGTGACCTCCCCTTTATATAGCCAGCGTCCCACAAACCCACAACTTAACCATTGTGCTACATTAGCTCATCCATTAGCATTTTGACATATTAATCTTTATACTAGTTTTCTCTTTTTAGCTATTCAGACTTTGACTACTTATTTCCGGCTTATTTATAAGCCAAATTTTCAAGCTTTTATTTATCTTTAATTAAGCATCTTTCAAAGTATTTTTCTGTATTTTTTCAGATTTTTCCATTTAGGTTTGATATTTTTAATAAATTTTTTCTTTTAAAATTAGTTTTTAATTCATAATAAATAAAATAATAATTAAAAAAATATTTTTCATTTTTAGAAAATTTTATTTTGTCATGTTGCACTTAGGAAAAATAGAAAATCTTTCGTAGGGTCATTTTTGCAAAATTTTGTTTTTTAAAGAACGGGATTAAAACCCCGTTCTCGTTTTCGCGTTTTTGAGCTTAATTTACCCCCGTTTTTGGTCTAGTTTTTTTTATTCTTACTTTTTAGTCACTTAGGACTTATTAAAAGTAAAAATTTCACTTTAGGATTAAAATTCGATAAATTAGGTTTTTAGTCGCGTTTATTTTTAATTTCCGTTATCATGAGGGGCGGCCGGTAGATCAACCATTAGCTGTGTGTGCGACGCTTGACATTTTGCGTAATTTTAGCCTTAGGATTCTTTTTTGCCATTCTTTTGCTTCTCGTAGTTCTTAAGTTTAATTCCGAGCCTATTTATGTATTTCCCGTGAATTTAAGTTTTTTTAGTTTTAAATTTCACTTTAATTTTAGTAGATTTAGAAAAAACTCATTATCTCATTGATTATTAAGCATCCAAAAAGCAAATCAATAAAGTTACCGTCAATTTCAGCTCATCGGAAAAAACCGACCCGGGTCGGTTTACGAAACTTTTGGCTAACGAATGCGAATATGAACAGAGGACCGATACTTTGGTAATACTATACTATATATTTGTATAATTAACCTCAAAAAGTTGATTATCTTTTGGGCCATGCGGGGAGGTGATGTTGCGAACAATATCGTTACGGTATTTGACTGGATTAGTGATTGAAGAACCCTTCTCGTGAAGTTATTTGTTTTCGTTTGTGAAATTTTTTCTTCTTATTATTATAAACCATACAAAAACACATAAACTATATTTTTCACTTTTCTTTTATTAGTATAATTATAAAACAAAAAAGACATAAAATAAAATATTAAAAACATTGTTATAAAACAATTAAAACATCATCATCAATTTATAATGCTTTCAAATGAAGCATTATATATAATAAGTTCCTGAACAACAAGATTTAAACTTGCCTTTGTGTCTCCTTGTGAAAATAACGGCTCCTCCTTTAGAGATAATCAAAATATAAGAGGGTGATATGGAGGGTTTGTTCTGAGGAATAGACCCTAAAAGAGAAAGGTGATTAATAGCTCCGCGCTTTTCTACTCTCGCTCCTTTGTGCGTTTTTCTTTTAATGGAGCTACCGTTGAAGCAAGATGTTATTAGGTTTAAGTTATTCAATCTGTTGTTTATGTCCGTTATTAAAATATGATGTTTAAAAAACTCGAAAATCCAAAAATAATCTCCTTTAACCTCTTTGCCATTTAATTCTTCTTCTTATCCCTCTATTTTTAATTCTTATAGCGTCACTCGATTATCGTTTGAATCCCCTCTTCACGATTATGGAATGTTCGTCTTATGGAGCTTTGTACAATAAATCATGTGGTTGTTCAAAAGGAGGTCTCGTAGACAAGTTCATTCGTTGATCCTGTATAAAACGCTGACTCGTACTCAACGACCTCAATATAGTTTGTTGTGAAGTGTGGAATACCGGTTGAAGTCCATCTTGTAAGGAGTGAGCTTTTGGAGGAAGAATTAAAGGAGCTCTTGGTTATACAACTTGTCATGTAAAAGGAATAACAAGAACCTTCTAAAACACTTCTGAGTCTATCCAATGTCCTCCTCGTATCAACATTGTTAAGGAGTTCCTCGAGAGCCATTCGTTAGTCAAAAGGACCCCGGTGAAAATTTCTCGCAAAGTCCTCCACAAATTAACCATAATTGTTGTTACGAGTGTGGTGATTCGTTAGATGAAATCTTTTGTCAATAATGCACTTGTAAGTCTTGTGGGAAAGGTGCTCACATTGGTTATAATTGTCCACCGAAAGCCTCTGTTTATCTTTATCCGGACATGCAACATAAACATGATGGCTCCCACAACTTTGCCAAGTTTTGATGCGAAGTGCTATTCCGGGAAAAACCAATTCATTACTTACGTTTCAAAACCAACTTTGTTGAGCGAATCTCCCTAAACGTTTCAACCACACCTCACAAAGCTTCCTAATCTATTTCTTGTGAATTTTGCCTCGGGGAACAATGTGTTATGGTCACTATTGTTACACCTCAAGTTCCGTTTATCTAAATCCGGTAACCATGTTACATCACGACTTTAATTTCCGCTCAAGATATCATGAATTTTCAAAATAAAATCTTTGTTGTGAAAATTGCGGGGGCCGCATGTGGCTTTTCATTGTCAACCGTTGAATTTCTATGATCCTAATCCATAGTTGTGATTCTAATTATTCGGTTCGATGACCAATTTAATTTTTTAATCCTCAACAATTTCTTTGTTCGTGAAAAATTGCGGGGGTCTCTTTATGAAATTTTACCAATGTAACCAATGAATGAGGATTATTATCACGAGCTAAAAATTATTGCTATTGATTCCTATTTCTTTTCGTTTTGGACAATTTCAACCCCCGCAATCATGCCGTCAATCATCCAATCTTCTAATGCTCACAAATGCCTTCTCGATTCTCCAAAATGTGTTTCTCAATTCTCAAATAAGCCTATGGAGCAAATGACATCCATGTGTGATATGGTGTGTCAATTGATACAAAGAAGGAAAGAAGCGAATTGAAGAAGAGGCAAGAGGCTAAAGATCGATATTGGAAGATTCATGTTTGCTATGATGATGGACGATGACGAAAGATGTTTATCCCTTTGAAAGATTTTATCTTCCTGTGAACCTTCTTCGTGTGTTGCCAATCACAACCCGATTCACCAAAAACGAAATCTTATAACTGGAGGTTGAGATCTTGACCACTTATTCCGGAAACGGAATTGACGATATAATAAAATCTAGTTGTCGAGAAAACTTGTCTTAAATCCAAGTCGAGTCCGAAGATTCTTCCAAGGTGGGTGTGATTTGCAGCATATGACTGATTCTCGAAGAACTCATGATCTTACTTTCTTCTAACCCTCTCTTCGATATCGATGATGATTTTACCTCGAGGTGATGAGTCATTTTCTGAAGAGTCTATATGTTTTATAATAGAAATTACGTATTTACCTACATGTTATTACGTTCCAAAATGAGAAAGAATTTTAAAATTTTCTCTAATCCTCTATTTGTTAATGATGATGGAATCACTTCCACTTAAGGTTGTCAAATTGATAATGATGGTGTCTAGAAAAATACCAATTCACAATTCCATGGAAGAACTTGATATCTTTGTTTTAATGCCTAATCGATCTTTTAGAATCTTTGCTTCATCGAGATACTTCGATTAATGATTCTCAAAAGATCGATTCTCTTCTAGATGAGTTCGCCGGTGAACTCACTCTTCTCAAATCAATTCCACAAGGAATTGATGATGACAACCTTGATCCGGAAGGTGAAATTCATCTTGTTAAGAGATTGCTTTATGACAACTCTTCTCCCTGCCCTCCGAAAGAATTTAATTCTGAAAATCCTACCGAGTCTTTCTCTCCATCTCCTATCCCGGTCAAGGATAATGACTCCTTATGGAGGAGAGTGGATTTTTTTTTGAGGTTGTGGTGATGGTTTTCAATACCATGGGTATTGAGAGTGTTGATTTCGACTCGGAAGATGACATATTTCATACCTCCGTCGGGTTCGAATCATTTCATGTTGATAATCCCGATTCGGTGGAGGATTTATAACCATTGATGTGGTGGAGACATCCCGTTGAAGTGCCTAATATTTAGCCACCCATCCGCCCTTCATTGGATTTCGACTTAATATCTTTCTAATGATCTAGGATCGATCTTAGCTTCTTCTCCTTCCAGAGATAGAAAAGAATTTTACGATCCAGGGATATACATTGAAGTCGAATCCACGAGAATTCTTGCTACTCTTTCCACCGTGATTAAAACTTTACTTGCATTTTCATCCGAAAATGAAGACAAAGTTTTCAATCACGGTGTTCTTGCTTCTAAGGAGAAATCTCCTTCTTCTCCATCACATCGGGGCTTGAAAGCTTTCCAGCTTTCTCCTGAAAGCCTGATGTTGATTCATGGAAACAACACTCTAAATTTGGGTGTTCGTCATCCCCATTTCTATCCCCCTTGACCAACTCAAGTATGGGGGGATCGGGTCAAGTTAAGTGACCTTAAACAAGCGCTTCGTGGGTGGCAACCCATACTTATCCATTCTATCTTTTTTCTATTTGCTAATAAGTGTATTGTTGTGAGGAGGTTCGCCTATTCCATTATCCATGTTTTGTGTTTTGTGATGTATGTCCAGGATTACCCGGATTGTGATGACTCTCGTGCTCGCGGTTTTTGTCCTTCGATCACAAGAGCTTCACATCTTCAGCTTCATTTTGGGAATCCGATATCCAAATCTTATCGACTAACGTTTATCTTTAAGCATACTTAATAAACGGCTTAGGATTTACGTAGAGACCCTTCGTAAAACATTGAGGATAATGTTAAGTCTTAGTATGGGGGGATCTTCAATTTGATTATGCTTGTAGCCGTTATTTTCACGTAATCTCGTTTTTACCAAAATTTTTGAAAAATACCAAAAAAAATTAAAAAATTAAAAAATTTTAAATAAGTGTTTTGTCACAATTTTGACTTTCCTGTTGGGTAGAATAAGAGTACATTTTGACCCGATCGAGCGTATTGAGCTCTAGCTTGTTCCTTAACTTTTAGACTAAGCGTTCGCGAAAATTCGCGAAGAACAAAAAATGATAGTGTAAATTATGAGTGAGATGCTAAACAAGGATTATTTGGAAATCTTAAGAGCTCATATGTGTAATTCTGTGGGTTTTTATACCATAAGTTCTTAACATATTAATATTAGTGCTACTTTTGGATTTTTAAAACTTAAATCCATAATTTTTTAGTAGTATATAGCAAAAAACTTTAGCTTATTCAATTATATTTGCATTTTTCAATAATAGAAGTCTTTTTATATATATTAAAAAAAACTGATGACAAATGAAAAAAATATAATAATAGAAATTCCTGAGCTGGTAATAGTTTGCCATGCATCTTGCCGGCATAACTAACCAATGTATGCAGCTTCTAAAAGGTCGAAGGTTACAATTGCATAATGTTTACTTTTAATTGTGATTAATAAATAAAAGATTCGTTTTGTTAAATTCAAATATGCTTTTGAACTTTGGATATTCCTATTTATAAGCTATGTATACGGGAAACCTAAGAGTTTTTTTGAAACCAAGGTCGTGAGTGTTCCGATATAGTATTTGTTAGGTGTCAAAAGCTTGATCACTTAACAGCAAAGGTTTTGTGGATGTTGCGAGCGGAAAAGTCGCTACATGGATCGATCTCGCCTTCAAATCATTATATACTCGGGTGGTAACGTACGCATAGATTTGTGCAAAAACGGTGTTCCTATCGGTTGAATTCAAAACATAAACAATACACTAAGATTATAATAATTGTCTGGAGTGAAAAAACGTTTACAAATTGCAAATATGGAGTAGTTGTTAGAATCTATCATAGTTCAGCGGTGATATCGTTTTTAAGCTTGGTTTGGAATAAGTGAAAAGTCAGGGACGATGAATTTATCCTTTTTTGTGGGCATCTCGGATCAAAAAGCATCTTGTTCTATGTTTCCTATCGGTTATGAAAATAATGTAAAGCTCAATTATGTTAGTAGTTGCTTAATATGAAAAGTACAAAGAAATGAGGGAAAACTAAAAAATACAAAAATATACTTGTTGTTTGTGCAGGAATAAGTTGGTAAAAACGGTGGCTTTTCAAAGCTATTGGTCTGTTAATTCCCTTTTGAACTGAACACTTATAGCTACTTTTCGAGGTTTTTTGGTCGAGGGGGGATGCGAGATTCTTAGGTTTTAAGTGCTTATTCATTTAGCATTGCGTGAGGACACTAGGAAATGAGTTAGTATGGGGTATTGGTATGCGTTTAATTACTCATATTTTAAATCATTAAATCGGACTTAAATGACCTAAAACGAACCAAAATTCTTGTATTTGTAATGTGTTTCATTTTATTGTGCAGGGAAAGAATATCCGACAAAAGGACAGAAAATCAGCTCAACAGACAAAACCAAGTGCGAATGGAAAAGACACACCACCAAACCCCCAAAAACCACCCCACCTAATAACACAAAAATCTACCCCACACCCAACCCACCCACCCATCAAAACCACCACCCCCCACCAAAACCCACCTAACACACCCCCCCCACCCCAAACCAACAACCCCCCAACCCCCACCACCCCAAAAACCAATACAACCCCTTTCCTGTTTTGGGAATGTTGGAAAAAGCCCAAAGTCAAATCCGAAGCCAAAGTCTAACTCAAAAGATCAAAAAGTCAACCTACGAACAGACAGAGTATCCAAGACAAAAACTCAACCAAGAGATGCCAAGTCCTAAATGTAGTAAAACAAGGATGAAGAAACTAAAGGGGTGGGAATTGCAATTTACGTGAAATATAAATCTAAGAGGCGTGATTATGCCAAACCCACTTAAAGTTACTATTAACATAAGGACTAAGTTTTGCAATACAATTATAAGGTAGGGGACCAACCTACCATCCCAAACTACTCACCAAGGACTTAAATTGCTAACAAAACATTATAACTTTGAAAGGAACCTTTTTGCCATTCACCTAAAAATTGTTTACCCTGATTTTATAAAACAAAGCCGCCAAACTTAAAAACCAACCATATTTATCCCCCCCTCCTATGTGCACTGTTTCTTATGCACATACCTCCAAAATCTTCACCCCATGACAAAAATACATACCACCACCCACACGGGTTCGTATACTCATCTCTTACGCAAATCTTCACACATATTGGACAAGAAAACTAAGGGTTTGGATCAAAAGAGATTGGGGACTAAGGTAATGGAAGGGCTAGGATCATGCCTTCTGAACCCTTCAAAAGAAAAAAATAACTAGCACACAGTGATGAACAAATGGGCAAGTTATAATGGGAAAGACGACAGAAGTTGAAGAATGTATGGAAGTAGGAGTAGTATAAACTTAGGATAGTTTTAATTTTAAGTTTTTTATTAATTTAAATTTGATTTTCGATTTAAGCTTTGTTATAATTTTTTCTCTTTTAAGGAAATTTAAGTTTTCATGCAAAGATTGTCTTTAATATCTTCTAAAACTGCTTTTTTGCTTCCTTAGCTTAATTAATGTTGTTTTTCCGGCTACTTGCCTTTGTGTAGTTTTTAGACTTTACTTCAAATGATAATGGCTTGTCCAAATTTTTTATTAATATAGTTTTTTTAGTTTCATATAGTATAATCTCTTTTAAGGGTTTTTTAGGTCAAGGTGCTGCAAATAGCGGGTCGAAAAGGTGTTTAACCTCCCCACCCCCCCCCACCCCATGTCTTTTGTCATAGGATCAGTTTCATAGCTTTTATAAGTTATTATGTTTATTGAGTTAAATAAGTATGATTACGTAAGGTTTAGTTTAATATTTTTCATCAAACCAAATTTTATGTTTGTGCATTATTTCGCCTGTCGATTTTAGACATTGCACACCTGACTTGGTTTTAGAGTTTTGAGGTTCAAGTAATATGTTCTCAAGTTTAAATTGGGTCTATTTTCAAGTCTAGGTTCTGGTATATAAGTTTCCTTAACTCTTTCATTGGTCAAAGCTCAAATGGGTCAAAACAGGTTAATATGTAAGTATGTGGGTCAGTTTCTAGTCAATGTTAAAAATCAAATTTGAGCTAGTTTAAGTTAGATTTAAAATTTAAGCTTGTTAGCATAGTTAGTTAGTTGTATGAGCTTATGCTGGAAATAGTTTTCAAGGTCTAATAAGCTCATTTGATAAGCTGAATCTTGGGCTGCAAAAGGCCTTTGGCCTTGTTCTCTTTGTCCTTTAAAATTTCAAACATGCTTATTTTTGTTCTTTCTAGCCTTTCTACCTTTGCCCTTAGCTTATTCCAGTGGTCACTTGCTTATTAGGAGTTAGTGACCATTGGTTTTTGCATTATCTCGCGCGCTGTTAAGCCTAGCTCTATTGACCCCTTGTTAAAAGTTGCACAATTGCTTAGTTTGGTCTTTAGTGCAAAAAGCCTAAATCTGTCATATCTTTCTTAATTCTTTTTCAGCATTTTCTGTGCTTGCACTGTATTCCATTTCTTTAAGTGCTTATTAGGTTGTCTGTTAATTAAGAGTGTGAGTTGTAGCATTTCTTTAGTTATGGATATCATAAAAAAACCATCACTGCCTAGTTTAGGACTTAGTTTTAATATAAAAAAATTGTAATCCAGTCTACTTTTCTCTAGGCCGTATTTTCAAGCTTATTTAGCTTTTCACATAAATAGTCATAGTTTTTGATCTAAAAATATGTTATTTTTTATCTCTTCTTCAAGTTTGTAACAATTGAAATAAAAAAATTCTGTTTTTTCAAATAAGGGAGGTAAGGGTCGGCAACCTGGTGAACTCCCCGTTATATAGCAAGCGTCCACAAACCCAAACTAACCATTGTGCTACATTGCTCATCCGATTAGCATCTTTGACATATTAATTTTATACTGTTTTTTCTCTTTTTAGCTATTTCAGCTTTGAATTTTTTATTTCAGGTTTAATTTATAAGCCCAACTTTCTTCAAGTCTTAATATTATATCTTTAATTAGCATCTTTCAAAAGTATTTTTCAGTATTTTTTCAGATTTTTCCATTTAGGTTTGATATTTTTAATAAATTTTTTCTTTTAAAATATTAGTTTTTAATTCATAATAAATAAAATAATAATTAAAAAAATATTTTTCATTTTTAGAAAATTTTATTTTGTATGTTGCACTTTAGGAAAAATAGAAAGTCTGTTCTAGGTAGGGTTCATTTGCAAATTTTGTTTTTTAAAGAACGGGGATTTAAAAAACCCGTTCTGTTTTCGCGTCTTTCGAGATTTAATATTTACCCCTCGTTTTTTGGTTAAGTTTTTTTTATTCTTACTTTTTAGTCACTTAGGACTTATTAAAAGTAAAAATTTCACTTTAGGATTGAAATTCGATAAATTAGGTTTTTAGTCGCGTTCATTTTTAATTTCCGTTATCATGAGGGGCGGCCGGTAGATCAACCATTAGCTGTGTGTGCGACGCTTGACATTTTGCGTAATAGAGAAACAAGTCATCAGATTTTGCTTCAATGGCGGGATTGTTCACCTAATGAAGCTACATGGGAAGATTTGTCCGAGTTTCAGTCTACTTATCCATCTTATCACATTGAGGACAAGGTGAATTTCGAAGGGGAGAAGAGTGTTACACCGGTCCTTCAACAGGAAGGGCGACCCATTAGGACCAAGTCCATGCCCGTATGGCATAAAGATTATGTCATATAATCTATCTATATTTATGTCTTTGATTGTGTTGCATTAGGAAAGTATTGTGATTGTGTCATAATAGGAATATATTGTGTTTTGCTTATTCTCCAAGCTGTGTTATTTGGTATTATATAAACTGAATCTGTGATCAATAAAAATCATCGTTTGTGTTAAAAAAATCTCTACTTCTCTCTAAACATTTTTACTGAGCTAGCACCCGCTAAAAGTGGTGCCCTATCCTGATACTACCCCTAACCGGGTCGTATCACACACCCTTTCTCGCTGAGAAGGGTTTTCTTTATATAGCCTCCAAAACTCGGGTTGGGCCTTACTTGGGCTTCCATAGGCTGGGTCTTGGACTATTACATGCTTTAGCTTAACAATACTAGCCTATTGGACTCACTATTACACACTTAATATTATCTAACTATTACAAGACTTGTAAGATCGATAATGATCGTCACTTCACTAAAACTGAATTTCTAACAAAAAGTAAATAAATCCACTTATCTTATAGAATGCGTGTTTAACTAAGACGACTAAGGTATGGTATGATTATATAATTGATCACTCATGGGACTAAAAATTGTTTCTACCTAATACTATTAACATTGCTAAGAAATGAGACTTTTTAAAAACACAATAGTATGATTTTTCATAATAAATTAGGCATCGCTTTTTTTAGAACGGCAATTTTTAACTATCTTAAATATTTAAACCGTAAATTATCTCACATGCTTGGCACTTTAAAAATAATTATACTAGCTAACAAGTGATTCAAGCTTATTTATGGTTGGAGCCTGGAGGCATTCAGACAAACCAAGACCGTTTCGAGGTGCTTAAGTTTTCATGTTGTAGCAAACTTTCAGTACAAAATGAATCTTCGAAAATAATAGACAACACAAAAAAAACACCTCATAATTTTCAAAATTGGCAAACTAAACCCTAACTATAAAAGCATTGAACAAAGTATATATTAAAAGGGTAAAAGCCACAAATTACCAACGTACTTTCCAAAATTTCACGACTTGAACCCTTTACTTTTTTATTAACACTGAAACCCACGTACTTTCAAATTTTTAACCGACTTGAACCAAACGTTTGTACCGTTAATTATTATATGGCAACGTTAATCCATTTAGCTAACGATCGCTTTGCATCCTTAGTCCTTTAACAATAATTTTCTTTATATGATTTTTTTTATATGATTTTTTACGTTTTCGCTCGTTTTTACGTTTTTGTCCGTTTTTTACGATTTCTTTTGGTTTTTTACGTTTTCGTATGTTTTTTTTTTGGGTTTTCGCCCTTTTTTCCGCTTTCGCCCAAAACTTACTTCGACTTATAGAAAAACAAATTTAGCTTCCGTCGCAATGCACGAACTACTTTCCACCTCGTTACGTTTCGTCCAGTTGTTTATACGTTTTCGTCGCGATTTTTTATATATCTGGTTTCGTATAGTTTTAACTATTTATTCGTATCGTCTTTACCAGGCTTTCTCACGTTTTTACGTTCTTCCTGTTCTATTTTTACATTGTCGTCTGGGTTTTAAAATAAAAAAAGAAAACATCCTTATCAACTTATAGAAAAACAACAATTACTGCCGCTCGCAATGCACGAACATACTTGCCCCACCATCGTTTTACAAAACAAAACAAACATACAAATGAACAATATACTGAAAGATACATGCAAAGGCAAAGCTTGAAAATGTATCACAGGGAGATTTTGCATAACAAAAAATATAAAGAATAGGGAAAACAAAATTCACAATCATTACAAAATACGTACTACATTCACTAATAAAGAGTGTGTGGAGTGTGTGTCACAAGACTCAAAAACTGACATAACTACTTAGAGCATGGGGTAAGGGTGGCTGATGGCTTGAGCAATCCCACCAGCCCAACATAAAACTAGCGCCAATCATACCGCAAGTGGCACCGAAGCCTTTCACGCCGAAGCCACCAGCCCCACGTGGTAGGGTTTTCCCTTTTTAAAAAAAATAAACGTTAGAAAACATATATCTTTGAAATATAGCCCTTTTTTGCCTAAAAACTCCCACTTTTTTGAAATTTTTACCTCTTAAAAATCCTATAAATACCTCCATATTCTACCATATTTTACACACTTTTCCAATATAATTTATAACACACTATTATATACTTCTCTTATTTTTTTCTCACCAAAATGAAACCCAACCAACAATGGATTACGGGTATGCTCAACGACCCTCAAAACCAAATTCCGGGCTCGTCTTCTTCGGCTAATCCCAACACGACCTCCTCCTCTCAACCTTCGTTCACCCAAATGCCTTACTATCCCAACTTAACCCGTATTCTAATCTCAACCAACAAGTTGCATTTCAACAATGGCAACTTCAACAACAATTTCAACATACCCAAATTTCTCAACAACAACGAAACCAACACGGTTCTTCCCAACAACAGCCGACCAGCAATCCCATCAACCACATGACGAAGAAGGCGAAGCTCGTACTTCGACGTCGGAAAAAACAAAAGGAAAACATTCAAGAAAATGTCTAAGAAAACCACCGAACCGCAAGCCGAACCATCGAGTGGTCGAAATTTTTGGAGCCAAGACGAGGAGTTTCTTTTGGCCGAATGTTACATACAAGTATATGAGGATCCAAAACTCGGTTCGGATAAAAAGAATGAAATGTTTTGGTACAAAGTTCTCGACGTATACCATGACCAAGCAACAGCTAAGAAATTCCCGCATCGTACCAAAAATATATTTATGAGAAAGTGGACTCCTATGAGCGGGGAGAACGATGAAGATTAGATTACGAGGGTTGAATCTTGTATAAAACACATGCGAGGATGGATTTTAAGCACAAGAGTGCTTGGTTATTTTTTAAAGACAAGCACAAGTGGAAAAATTCAGATTCGACAATGGCAAGAGGAAGCCGAGGAGGATTACTGACGAGGAACCCGAGCACTTTGGAGAAGACGTGTTGTCGCGACCACCCGGCCCACAAAGGATTGCTAAGAGTCAACGTTCTTCAAACTCAACCGCTAGTTTTGGTTCAAACCCGAAAATGTTTCAAGAAATGATGCAACAACAATACGAGTTAGACTGCAAGGCAAAGATGCACGTTATCCAACGAGAGACAAACTCGAGAGTTGCATTATATGATTCTCAAAAGGTAGCTGAGGACTTGAAAGTTCTACAAAGGTCGACTGACGGGTTGGATCCGGTTGATGTGGCTATCATCAACGCTTAAAAAGCCTGAATCCGGGCTTTATATCAACCTCAAAACTAGTTTAATTTATGTGTTCTTATGTTTACGTTTTATTTTTAGTTTAAGTAATTTTTTTATTTTTTGTAATGTTTTTTTTATTTAATGTAATGTGTGTTTTATTTTATTTAAGTTAAATTGTGTATTTGTATTTTATATAATTGAAAAAAAATAACCGCTGACATCAAATTTTGTGGTGCCAACGAGAGATGAATATTTTTGGTGCCATGTGAAAGTCTAGTGCCGTGAGAAAAAGTGCTCACGTGACAATACTTTTTCTCATGGCTTGAGCCATGAGCCCAGACTGTACCCAGTGCTCTTATAAAGAGTGTATGTGTTTTTCTTCAAATATTGAATCTTGATATTCTGAAACTTAAATTAATGTAGTTTATCTAAATTACCCCTGAGTATCCTTTAATACACCTGAAGCATGATCGTTTTTAAACTTGTCAACTTTAAAAAAAACACACTATATTAGTTTAAATCGAACCGAAGTTTACCGAGAAAAACTAAAACTGAACCGAAACCGACAAAAACCTAACCGAATAGATAATATAGCCGTATTTTTGTTGCTTTTAACCCGAACCCAACCGACAAAACCAAAACCGAAAACTATAAATATACAAAACCGAAAACCGAACCGAACGGTCCGTTCGGATCGAATCAGTTTGTCGATTCGGTTCCGTTTTTGGTTGGTTTTGCTCAGCACACACAAATCCTTGTTAGATATTGTGTAGGGTGTGTGATGATGTGATAATCATGGATATCTTCTAGAATCATGTAAAAGTCCACTTTCCGTATAAAGCATTTCGACCCTATCAAATGCCTGGGTTGCACGAAATCTCTATCGGGATAAGACTAGAAGAGAAACACTTTGTGTTCTAGGCACAAGATCACAAAGCAAGAAGATTAGAGGAATTGTATGTGTTTTTCATTCTATGTTCTGAGACCAATCTCCATGATCTTATATCATATGTAAAAGATAGGTTTTTTGGTTAGTTTTGGATGGTTAAAGTCAGTTAATATCAAACTGTATCTAACCAACTAACTAAACTTTACGGTTTCATATTAACTCAACGAGTGTGCACTCTACACTTTCCTAACTCGTGTCCAAGTCAAGCATGAAATCTCATTGATCTCTAGTAAATTACCATTACCTAAATGGTCGTCGATGACACTAAAATCACCAACAAATCCCTCCCATTTTAGTGTAATCTTTGATTTACTAAAACATATATAAAGATATATGCTATTATGTTAAAACAAACATAAATAAACAAACAAATACATAAATGAAAATGTCTTGCGATTGAATTTTCATCTTAGTATAATACACATTCCAAATATTCGAAAATCAAGGTGTCAAAACGATCGAACCCGTCAATCCATTTGAATACTTGAAGATACTATACACATAAGTTTCTACAATACTCTAAAGTTTGTTTACTTGAAACTATTACAAGCCATGTGTCCCAATCCATTAATGAACATACAGGAAGCCAAGTCCAAGCTTTTTGAAGTGGCAAAACTTCAAGTTCACATAGGTGGTTTCTTTTAGTCATGCCCTTAATCTTTGATTTACAAGAAACATCATATTATAAATATGATTATGCTGAATTATTAGGCAAATTGGTTAAAGAACAAACTTATTATCAACTAAAACTATAACTGCATAGAATGAACAATTTCTTTATAATATGTGTTTGATAGTTTTGATCTTCACTCATTACATATTTACATACCTTTTTTCTATAATTTTAATTAATACTTCTTATTATGATTCATAACTATATCCAAATATCACCAGATCTTTATCATATATTCGTTGGCATCTCTTAACATCGTGTACTCTTATTCAGATTCTTATTAACCACATTTTATGATTACTATTATACTTTTTCCCAAAAGTTGTTATCTCTTTAATAATGAGCACTGTCTATATTATTTTCATATGATTAAATTCACTTTATAATGAAGCATTTAGATTTTGGCATTATTTATTTATCTATCTACTATCTTGATTTCCTTGACTACTAAATCGATTAAAGGTCATAATTTATTTGCCGGTTAAGTGTGATATCTTTGTGCCTTAGAATATTGAGGTTTCATATTAACACGTACCTACAACCCATGTGCTCACCTCCCCCCACTGCTAATCCACCTCAGTTTTATAATAAGTTAGTATACCATAATACCCACTGCACAGCACAACACTAATTATTTTCCATTTATCACTTTCCACATTCTCAATTTTGCTTTTTACCATCTTCTTGTGGCCTACTTTTTTTTTCTTTATAAATCACTTCCTGTCTTTTCTACACACAACACGCTGAGTGTATTTCTACTCACACAATAACATCTGATCACCGCCTCATCGTCAAATACCAGTGGAATACTGACTAGTAAGCCTTCTTAATCTCTTCCTTTTTGTCCTTTTGGTTCTTTACTTATCGAATGGATAAGTTTGGTGTAAAATTTTAACTACATCCCATTCTTTGTTTCTTTTTTAATTCAAAACAATAAAAAACTGCCATTAACTCATCTCTTTGCTTACCATCGACTCATAATCACCGCCTCCCAATCGACACCCTCACATCGAATGATTTGTGAAATCGACACCCCAAACCTTCGATCTGTTAAACCGACACCACGAACTGCCCTTTTTTCTATTGGCGCCGGTTGGAGGAGGATGACGAAGCGGCGGTGACCGGTACGTGGATCTGATATCTTATGATTATGAGTCTAAGTAATTTAATTATTTGTTTCGTATATATTATTCATCAAGGGGCTTTTGACTTTTCCCCTAATTAGAAAACTACTTTAACTGATGACATAAGATTGAAAAGTTATGAAAGACAGTGACGTATGGATTTTGCACAGGTATGAACATGCTTTTTTTAAGATCAATTATTAAAGTTTTTATATAAATAAAATTAACATCTTGTTATAAATGATTCTTTTTTTGAACGAATCTTGTTGTAAATGATTAAGTTTGGGTCAAATGAAGGATTTATGGTATGTAATATAGATCGGATATGTAATCTTTCAAAAAATATATATATATATATATATCGGATATGTGATTTTACTTGGTTTTTTAATATCATGTTTTTATTTTCACGTCTACTGTTTGGGGAAGAAAAAGGATCCATGACTTGAGATTTGTATTCATAATTTTATTAAAGTCATGTGCACGTATTTTTTATATGTTTAAAATCATGTTCATTTTCACGTCCGCTGTTAATTTAACATTTTTTTTATTTGTTTCAAATGGATGGCTCAATCATAAAAATGACGGTGTGTGATGAAGAAGATCAATGCATAAATGTTCTTGAAGCCGTGCACATATGTTCTTGAAGCCGTGCACATAAGTTCTTGAAGCGTGCAAGCATGTTCTTCGAAGAGTGCACATACGTCTTGGAGGGGTACTTAATGTTCTAATGAATTTATTGAAAAACCGAAGCTTGCACATATGAGATTTTGGAAGAGTGCACATATGATCTTGAAAGAGTGCACATATGTTTCTCGAAGAGTGCACACATGTTTTTGAACAACATAGATATATTTGGATTTATATTTATAATGTATTTCATTTGATGTCAAATTTTGTTTATGTATTTATGTTTTTAGTTTGTTATTTGTATTTGAAATGTATTTCATTTGATATCAATTTTTGTTTATATTTTGTGTTATAAATTTTGAAGATTAAAGAATGTGCACAAGAAACATATGTGTAATTACCATATCAAGTTAAAATGTACACTAGAAACATGAAATTTACAATATTAAAAACAAACATATATGCACTTATTTTTTTTCTTTTGAAAACAGTATATACTAAAAAAATATATTAAAAAATTCCGAAAATTAAAAGGTTTTAAGAAAAACGTTTATTTAATTAAAAAATTCAAAAACAAGTCAAAATATGTTTTGACTATTATACCCTTTTAAATTAAATAAAAGAAAATTAATGATACTAAATTCTAATTGGTTTAAAGTGGTTTTGTAGGTTCTGTACAAAAAAGT
>BQNB010142493.1:0-17128 GCA_026074375.1 Tanacetum coccineum | reverse complement strand
TAGCAGCAGTAAGTTTATGCCTAGCAGCATTAACTTTGAATCACCAGCATTAACTCCAATTCCTTTCTAATCAATATTTCCATCATCAAATTAGTATATTAACTTACAAATTCTCTCTATCTGTTTTTGATTTCTCTCAGTTCTTTTAGCTCATAATTCTCTCTATCTGTTTTTGATTTCTCTCAATTCTTTTGTCTTTCAGCTCACTATATCTCTCAATTCTTTTTCTCACCAATTCACTCTATATGTTTTTATTTTCACACATCTCTCTTTCTATTTTTTAGCTCACTATATCTCTTAATTCTCAAAGTATTAATTATACCAACAATAGTAAGTATAACTAACAGTATTAACTCAGCAGTATTAAGTATAACTAGCAGCATTAATTATACTTAACAGCATAAACTTTTAAGTTACAAGTACTTACTCTAATTTCATCCTTAGCAGCTTTTTTCATTCCATTCCAAACATTTTTCTATTAATCAAGACATCAGAGATTAAGCATTCCAATACTTGCAATCAGATATTGAAATCTACTAACATCAAATGCTTTTGTGAGTAAATCTGCAACATTCTGGTCTATGTAAATCTTGATCATCTAGATAAGCTTCTTTTCATAAGAATTTATGATAAAGTGATGCCTAATCTCAATATGCTTTGTCCTTGAGTGAAAAATAGGGTTCTTAACTATGCAGATAGTACTCTCATTATCAATATGAATCTTAGTCTGCATAAAGTTATATCCATAATCCAGCAATTGATTTTGAATCCAAAGCACCTGTCCACAGCAATTTGGAAGCAGCTATATACTCAAGCTTTTAGTTGGTGGATTTAGAACCACAGTTTGCTTCTTGCATTGCCATAAAATCAACCTACACCCTAGGAACTGACAACCTCCTATTGTGGATTTCCTATCTAAACTTGCTCCTGCATAGTCACTGTCAGTATATTCCACCTAATCAAAAGGTGAATCCTCAGGATACCAAAGGCCCAACTTAGGTTGACCTTTTAAGTATCTAAAGATCCTTTTCACAGCATGAAGATGTGAAACTTTAGGATTGACTTAGAATCTTGCACAAGCACATACTGCAAACATAATATCAGGCCTTAAAGAAGTTATATACATCAATGAACCAATCATTGATCTATATAAATGTTTATCTACATCTTTACCATCTGCATCTTTGAGCAAAGCCTTTTGGGTTTCCATAGGTGTTCTTGCTGTCTTGACATCACTAAAACCAAACTTGTTAAAATCTCATTCACATACTTGTCTTGACTAATGAAAATCCCATCTTCCTTTTGCTTCACTTGCAGACCTAAGAAAAATGTAACTCTCATTATAGAACTCATCTAGAACTTCTTATGCATCATCTTCTCAAATTCAGTACACATCTTCTTCCTTGTAGACCCAAAAATGATATCATCAACATATACTTGAACTAACAGAATATCACTTTTGTCCCTTTTGATAAACAAAGTCTTGTCTATCTTTCCTCTTTGAAACCCATTGTCCAACAAATAAGTTGACAAGGTTTCATACCAAGGTCAAGACCTTGATGCATCCATAAAAAGTGCCTATTTCTACTTTTTGTATACTATGTTTAGGGAAGATAATGGATCTTCAAAACCAGGTGGTTGACACACATAGACTTCCTCTTCAATCTTACCATAAAGAAAAGCACTCTTGACATCCATCTAGGTACACCACAAAGTCTTTTAAATGAGGCATAGGCTAAAAATAGCCTAATTGCTTTAATTCTGGCAACAGGGGCAAAGAATTTCCATCATAGTCAATCCCTTCTTCTTGTGTGTACCCTTGAGCAACCAATCTTGCTTTATTCTCAATCACAATACCTCTTTCATCCTTCTTGTTCATGTACACCCATTTAGTACCAATGGCCCTTTTTCCATTAGGTAAATCCATCAAGGTCCAAACCTGTTGTAACCTAAACTGTAAACACCTCTTGCCCCCATAGCTCTATCCAGCTTGTTCTTGTAATCTTAGATTACCTCTTGGCCTTCTTGTGATAAGAAACATGCAAACGGATAATTCTAAAAGTCTTTATGGTTGGTCCTCTGCTGTACTAAACTAAACATAGCATGTTCAGTCACACTCTTTGTCATCCTTCTAGTTTGAGGTGCTGAATTCAAATCTCTAATAATTTGTTCAATTGGATGATCTTTATGAATTCTTGTAGTTGGAATAGGACTGACAGGCATAAATGTATCTAAATTGTTCATTTCAGCCTCTGTACCAACATCTTTAACATCATCTGAATAAACAATATCTTCCAATTAGGCCATATTTGGATCTTTTTAAGTTTAATGCTTGGTTTTGGATCAACAACATTAACTTCTGAGCTAGCAACAATAACAGTTGAACTAACAACATTAACATTGTTAGTGTTGTTTCCATCAGTAGCAATATTAATATTGTTAGTGTTGTTAATATTATCATCCTTTTCTTGATTAATTCTTGCTCCTCCTGTACTGAGCCTTACTATCTTTCCCTTCAGTTAGATTTCCACTTTCATTCCCTGGATCTTTAGCATCCTTCTTTTCCTCTTCTCCTGATGGTTTGAATCTAACATCAGGAGAACTCTTTGAATCTTGAGAGAATAATGGATCAGCAGGCCACATTGGAGGAGAATGAAATTTTTTGCCAGGTACATCTCCATTCAGCCCTTTACTGCATTCATTACATGATTTTGTAACGCCATTACCATTAGATGATTCCTTTAACCAACTGGCTATATTCATAGAATTTGTATGCATCTATATTAAATAGACGGTGGGTTAGTGTAATCCATTCATAACCTAGAAAATACTTACACATATTATCACAAGTGTGATAAGGCAACAAGTGATTATGAAGAAGCAATATTAAGAAGTAATGCAATGATTAAGTAAATCATCATTTAATTATCATAAAGTTATACTACTAGATTAGATAATAGTTTAAATTAATAGTGAAACAATCCAACCTCCTCAAACCTTAATTTACTTGCCTCCCATAAAATATAAAAATATAAAAATAATCTCTCTCTAAAAACCCTTAGAAATTCCCTGTTAGACCGTACAATTCATCCCACCTATTCCCCTAGAGAACGATAACAACCCCCGAGTCTTGCTTATACTACTACTACAACGTTAGGTACTCTGCCTAAGATTTAAAACTTCTTGTAGAAGTCCTTTACGACAACCCGCATCAAGTTTTTGGCAGCACCGCTAAGCGCGTGAATATTAGGTTTTGAACAAGTGTAAAGCTAAGTTCTACTTGCTTGCAAATCTTCAAGTGAGAATTTAATTTTTGCATATTAGCTTTCTCGTAGTCTATCTTTTCTTTGTGTTAATTGTTTCATAATCCATTCTCGTCAACCACCATGGGAGACGAGAATCCTATCCGTACTCTTGGAGACTACTCCAAACCTAGCTACGAGGGCTTCAGGAATACCATTGAGCTCCCCGTAGGGAACAACGTGGACCTCTTCGTTCCGACACTATCTGGTTGGTGTCAAAACGGCTGCTCATTCTACGGACGTCCGATCGAGATCCAAACCAACACCTCAAGGATTTCCTAAAACTTGTGGACTCACTTGACCTTGACGGTGAAAACAAGGAAAGAACGCGCCTGCATTTGTTTCAATTTTCCCTTCGTGATCAAGCTAGCAACTGGCTTGAACGTCTTCCAGCAGGATCCATCACCATATGGGAGGATCTTACTACTCTCATTTCCTTGCTCAATTCTTTCCACTGAGAAGGACCGTAAAACTCCACAATGATATCCTGATGTTCCAACAACATCATGGAGAATCTCTCCCAGAAGCATGGACTCGTTTCAAGGACTTACTACAAAAAGTCCCTAATCATGGCATCGATCGTTGGCTTCAAATCTAAATTTTTTATGATCATGTCTCCTTTCATCTTAAGTACGAGATTGACCACGCCGTCGACGGCAAACTCGCTGCAATAAAATTCCGACGAATCGTGGGAAATCATTGAGAACCTCGGCCCTCCACACCATGAGGGCTGGAATGACACAAAACAATTCGCCAAACCGGTAAAGGTTATTTCTATACCTCAAGGCACCTCAAAAACACCTGACCGAAGACTTCTTGAGCTCGAAGACCAGATTAACTTATTATTAAAGGGGTCACGACCGGCACCCACACCGAGCTCGACACACATCCCACAAGCTTATATTGAAGCAGTCTATTCGAACTCTCGTTTGCATAATCAAAACGAACCACCAAAACTGAACCCCTTCGCTTTTTGTGAACGTACAGGTCCAAACCCTCAGCCACAAGCCTTAGGAACCACTTTCGAGGCTCGAGTACGGGACTGTTAGCCTTAATTATATTAAGTCAAACAAGAATGTTATCGGTCTTAGAAAGTCAAACTAGGTCTTGTATTGTAATAGGCTAGTCGGGTTCAACGAGCTTGGATTGTAATATAATATTGTCCGTGTTTCGGGCTCAAAGCCCAAGATATGCCAAGCCCGGCCCAAGTAGAAAGCCCATACGCCTACTAGTTGACATTGGGTATAGATAGAACCCTCTCCACACATGGAGAGGGTGTTGGTTACCATTTCATTCACTTGTGTGTGTGTGTAATCTTCCACCCTTACTTTCTATCTTTAATAAATCTTCCATTTTCCTTTATCTCTTTTCTAGCTTTTTGCTTATTGGTATGGCTTATTGTTGTGACATGGGTTAAGTTTATGGGATAAACCTATGGTATTACTGCTCGGGTGGGTTTAGTGTTCGTGTGGTTTGTATGAGCTTATTCATACGTTTTGTTTCAAAAAGTAACTCTTTGTTTAAGAAAACATTACCTAGCTCTCGGTCAAAAAAAACTTTTTGAGATAACAAATTCTTTTCTTTTGGGCTTAATAACGTTTTTTTCTCTTTTGACATATCATTCGTATAAGTTTTGGGCCTACTGTTTATAAATTCTTAATTAGGCTTATTCAAAATGGCTTCTTACTAAGTTATAGTTTTATTTTGTTATTGTTCAACCATTAAGGGTGTGCGTTTAGTTGTCAAAATATGCAAGACGAGCAGTCAACCCGGCATTCCTTTAGGAGTTTCGCTTAGAGTATTTTCTTAAACTTCTTTATGGCTTAAAACGAGATCTTCAAAGCTTGACTATTGAAGTCTTTTCGACGCTTATTTGGAGGTTTTTTTATAGTTTTTTTAGGATAAGCTTATTTTGGGCTTTTTTCATTGACTTATTTTGTTGTCATCCTTCATACTTATTAAGGATTAAGTTAAAAGTGCTTATGTCTAAGCTTATTTGTGGTCCATTTCGGTGTGAAAAAGAAAGGGAACCAAGATCCACAATATTAGCAACAAGCACGTTTACGTTCTGGTGGTTTCAGCTAACGACAAGAAGACGAAAAGGACGATAGTACGTTTTGGTATCTTGTGTGAACCGAACAAGTATCAAGATAATGTGAACCGATCTAGTCGTTTATCATTTGATGACCCGAACTAGTTCTTTACAACACAAGTCAAACTAGTCATTCATGTTATGGAACCGAACTAGTTGCTTCACCTTGAGAACCGAACTAGTCGAAAATTTGAGCACCGAACTAGTTCAAGCTTTTACAACCGAACGAGTTCAAACCAAGATGGAACCGAACTAGTCGAAATCTTAAGCCCCCAATCTAGTCAAGTTATAAGACCCAAACGAGCATTATTTCTTCATTAACCGAACTAGTCAAATTCATTTAGGAACCGAACTAACTCAAACACGGACAAAATCTACACGTTTAAGTTGTTTTTTCGGTTTTTCGGTTTTGTGTGACTTCAACCGGCGGACCATAAGACTTATACCAACGTGATTGTGAAATCTTTTTTTGCTCAATAAACAGTGGTATATTCGGAGTTTATCGACGATAACCATATCATCCCGTACGATTAAAAGAACACTCGTTGCATTTTTTATCTTTTTCAAATCGAAGAAGAAAAGAAACAAAAGGGAAACGTGTGTTTTTAATAAACATAATTTTGATTTTACACCTTTGGTCCCTGGATTTTAAGTTAAATTCACCATTCGTCCTTTATTAGCTTATTTACCCTCATTGTTGAAACAATTTAACACCGTTAGTCCTCACAAGTTCTAATTCAGCCTGTTAGTCCTCAAAAGTGAATTGTTTGTGCACCGTTTGTCCTTAATTGAGTTTTGATCAACCGTTAATCATTTCAAGCTCAAAATTTGTGCACCGTTCACCGTTTTAAGCCCATTAATCGTTACAAAAGCTCACGTACTTCAATTTCAACAACGATTTCAACCACAATTAATTATTGTTTCACGGTTTCTTCTTGATTTTGTAAAATCCCGTGAAAGATTCCATTCTTTTCTCGGTTTAAATCAAAGACTTGTAAAATCCCATGAACATTAATTGATTTCAATTCACAACAACAATCACTTTACCTACTTAAGATCCGATATCCATTCAGAACATCAAAATGTCAAATTCAAATACCAATTTGTGAACTCAATCATCAAGTGTTCTTCAGAATCACACCGTTTCTTCGTGTTTAACTTCTAAAATTCAAGAGAAAACACAACTTTCAAGAATTAAATGCATGAACAGTCTTCGAGCAATTCAGTCACAACTTAAGTTTCTCATAGAAACTTTACAAGATTTTGGTAGCATGCCTATCTTCAAGAGAACATTCTCTCAAGACTTGGATTTACTAGAAAATCATCTTACCAAAGAAATAATTTCTCAGACTGATTGCAAGACTACTTTGACAAAACTCAGAACAACGTTTGAAAATGCTTTCAGTTCAGAAATCAAAGCGCGTATGCATAATTATACAAGATATGATGCTCAATCATTTTATGATGCAATGATCTTTAACATGGATTCCCTACGGGAAATACATGCTTGAGTTAAATTCTTCATCAACACGAACTCCACAAGTGATGAAAACAAAAGAAGTTGATGCAAACAACAAGAAATCAATCAAATCCAATCCAGCATTGAATGTTGATTCAATGAAATTGATTTAGGCTGTCATACAAAACACTTTGTTTTGAGAAAAAAGACAGTTAATTCAGAGATGTATCCAGCAAATTAGTAAGGAATGCAGCTTGAAATTCTGACACAAAAGATTGTGCATGCAATCAAAACCAAGATGTCAAAAGCAAAAGAAAGATGCTGGCATATTTTCGATCTCTCATTCACACCTTTAAGTTCTTTTAAAAAGATGACTTAAAATGCACCGCACTAACATGGATTCAAACAGGCCATTCATGTCACTCATTGTCAAGATGTTATTCATAACTTCACAAAGAACAATGCTCCCTCAACATAGAATCAACTACAAAAAGCCAACTTGACAAAAGATGAAAATTTTAAGAATATGGACATGACAGCCTTTTGGTGGTAAACACCAGTTCCAAAAGTTCATCGAATCAAATTTACATTGGATTATAAACATCAAAAGACAGACATGTACTTTTGTTGAATACACTGTAAGCCGAGGTTCAACACTTCAGAGATACACTACTCCAAACACAGGGTTAATGTTAAGAAGTCCGTATGCTAAAAGAAAGCACGTCATCTAAAATATATAAATAAGGGTGAAAAAAAGACAGATGTAAGACGCAAGAGAGTAAGATTAGAAACGGGTAAAAGCATTGGATGCTGATTTTGGTGACACAGAAAGCATTAAGGACAGACTCAAACCGGGAAGATACAACACAGTCCAGGGAAATGATACAGATGCTGATGATGCAAATCAAACCCACATCTGACAAAGAGATGGTTGAGGTAATAATTTGACTACATGAATTAAAATCTATGCTATCGGACAAAACAACATACTGAGTAACCTAAAATCATTAATGAAGGTAGGGTTGACCAATATCCTAAAAAATGTCAAGTTAGTCCTATGATTGATTCATCACCTGATAACCAAACAACTGAATACTCAAAAAATCACTCGAGTCTGAGAATATTTTACTCAAAAAGACTGTTGCCCAATTTCAAAAAGATTTTTCAAGAATGGAAGCACACTGTAATTGCTCTCACGGAACTTAATATCAAAAACAATGCTTTAAAAAAATCAGGGCAACGTGGTCAAATTTTTGAATGAAACAAGTAATAAAGCCAAGATTGAAAGGAAATTGTTGTACTGCACTGAAATACTGAAACATCGAGATTAGGACATAGTGTGGCTAAATGAACGAAAGGGAAAAATGAGACTTTGAAACAACATTAACAAGATTTTTATGATCCCTATAAAAATCACAAGATCTAAGACTACAGAACAAGACACATCTTTGCTTGCTAATAATCAGATTAAAAGCTCAGATTCATGATAAATGTTTTGCAATTGCTGCTTTAAAAAGAATAGAACTTTTTTAAAAAGAAGTTAAAAGGAAATAGTGTAGATACTAAGTTTGATAAAACATCAGTCTTGGGGAAACCGGTTTTACCATCACTAAGAAACCAATCAGTTGTTAGACAACCGAATGCGTTTAAATCTAAAAAAAGGGCTCAAATGTTAAAACAACGGTTTGCCTCCAAAGTTGATGTGAATAAATTTGCAAAACCAGTAACTCAACCTTATTTGCCTAAGAAAAACAGAAACCCCGCCTTTGTCAAACCTAATCACATGATTGCAGCTAGCTCATACTAGGAATAGTTCTAAGAACTTGCCAAGATTTAGTTCAAATGACATGGTTCATAATCACTATCTAGATGTAGCTAAGAAAAAGATACAAGAAAGAGATAGGAACTCAACAACTAGTGGGACTACATCTGCTAGATTTCAAAGCACTACTGATGATAGCAAACCAAAACCTAGGAGCAACAATCAAACATCTAGGAGTTTGCATGTATCTAAGAGTAGTCGCTTTACGATAACGGATGTGCCCAAAGCAGATCACTCTAAGAGTTCTAGTTCTTTCTCATATTCCAAACAATTTGTTTGTTCTACATGTCATAAGTGTGTATTTAATGCAAATCATGATGCTTGTATAACAAAACTCCTGAAGGAAGTAAATTCCGCGTGCTAAGAGTCCAATCCATAAGGACCAGAAACAGTAACAAACCCGTAGATCAAAGTCATACTCAGAAACCTGGTAGGCAGATCTTTACAGGACATAGGTTTTCTCCTAATAAGACTTCCGTTGTGTATGAGAAAACATCTCCTAGATTTGATCTTAGGTGGAAACCCACGGGTAGAATTTTAAAATCTGTTGGTCTTAGGTGGATTCCTACAGGAAAGTTATTCAACTCTTGGACAAGCAAGGTTGACATGAACCCCCACATGGTTCAAAATGTAAATATCCCTAATATCATGAATGCAACAAACTTTGGATGTAATGCATGTAAATCAATCAATTTCAGAAGGAACCAAGTCTTGATTTTAATGTGCAAGGTACCTATGTAATGTCAACAAGGAAAATCTCAGAGTATGGTTGCTGAAAAAGCTGATATCTCAGAAACCATTGTCAAAGTGGATTCACAGATGATGATACAGAAAAATGACGTTTGAACAAAACGGTTCAAGCCTCGCACCACAGTGTCAACAGAAGTTCATCAAGCAGCTGAGACGTGAACAAAAAACGTCCAAATGAGCTGGATTTGCTATTCGGTCCTTTGTTCGACGAATATTTCAATGGAGAAAATCAAGTTGTTTTAAAGTCTTCCGCTGTCACTACTACTGATGCATCAAATAAACGTCAACAACCTGATTCAACTTCATCCACTTCAACTCTAGCTACAACTGTCACTGCTAATGGAAACTTTGATTTGTAAATATTTTTATAATCTCTTTATTTTTTATTTATAAAAAAAATTGAAAAATAAAATACAAAAATATAAAAACAACAAAAAGAAAATAGAAAAATATAAAACCTAAAAAAAAAACAAAATAATAAATCAGAAAACTTTTCCAAAAATAACAAAAAGAATCTCTGACCTGTCCTTGAATCGATAACATTTACGTACCTAGAAATATAGATTAACATCGATCACGGCGGTAAATGAGTTCGAACAGAGAGTTTTCCAAATGCTTCAAACCATGTCAATTTCTTAAATTTTTCTCTATGACATATTACATTCATGCATAACTCTCGTTCCTCGAATGTAATAAGGAAATGTAACACTTCAGTGCGCTTACTCTAAAGATAGAAGAGAGTCTTCTATCAGTGTTTTTAAAAATCGCTGAATCACAATTTTTCAAAAGAAACTTTCATGTCCAAATTGTCTACTACATATAATTGTGGTATTTTTCTATAAAAATTGGTATTTGTATAAAATGTGTGTTCAGACACTCCCTTCCACGAATAATTTCAAAGAATGTAGTACGATAATGTCTTTTATGTAAATCAATTTTTTTTGAGGGGGAGCTTTTTAAAACAAAGCCTTTAATGTGTTAGAATACATCTCATCAATGTCCATTTTCGTATCCAAAAACATTTTGTGAAATTAAAATGGGAAACTTAATGTCTAATAATAAATAAACATTTCACAAGGCATCTCACTCCGTCTCAACATTTTGTGTGTCACAAATTTCAAATTTTTTCCTTCCAATGTCCAATTTTAATAAATAAGTGGTAATCTCCACATAAACTGTATGGAAGGGTTGGGGGTTTGGGGGGGGGGGAGGGGGGGGGTTTGGTTTTTGTTTTTTTTTTTGTGGTGTGTTTTTGTTTGTGTGTTTTGGTATTTTTGTTATGGGTGTTGGGGGGATTTGGGGAGCTATGCGCGAAGAAGAAATTCATGCCAATAATCGTAGGGTGGAGATGTTTTCCTCTGCCCCGTGAATTTTTCCATGGTAAAATTTTTATTTACAATTGATATTTCAAATATTAAGTTATTTTATTATTTAAAATAAAGGGAAAAAATTGATATAATTATGATAAAAGAATGGATCTTTAAGACTCTAAGTGCAACTATTTCCAGTCAAGTGCTAAACAATTCCTAATTCTCCGAGCAAACATGTGTAGGGGTATCTTGAAAATAACAAATGTCGAAAATGTTTTATGGGTCGATCCATAACCCAACAACCTACTAATTTTCACGAGTGATATCTGAAGTCATAAGTGGTTAGGTTAGAATAAGTCCTACGTCCAACCAGAACGGAGGGATCTAGCCCACAGGACACTCATAATTAGAAAATACATGTCCTTAGTTGAATGGAGAAGATCTATATAAAGGGAAAAATGCAGACTAAGATTAAGCTAACACTGGAACAATCATAACAAGGTGTTAGTAATGACCTCTTGGTAAGCATTGAAGGGGTTGAAGAATGAAAAAGAAATGTATGGATAAAGGGTGAAAAGAAAGAAGGCCCTCTCTTACACCTTAGGCAGAAACCGGTCAAACATATCCTGATCAAATCACACAGATGATTGTAGATATTAGAAACGCATCATGGACCAATGAGAAATGGCACAAACCCTATCCCAGCCATTCCGGGTTTTTCTCTCAAAAGAAAACTTGTCTCATTTGTCACAGAGATACACACATTATCTATTGATATCTCACTCCGAGATTGTTGGTATTGAAAAGGTGGCAGTCTGCTCCAGCCTCCGATTACTAAAACTAAAAGTGCACAAATCGAGTCTAGAGCCAAGAGAGATCAAATTATAAATCTCATTAGGACACCGATGTTAAATACCCTTGCTGAACACCTTAAAGTTCACAAGTTGTAACAAAGAGACCTACCCATTAACCTTGAGAATCATTGCCAATACATCCGAATGATACATAAGTATTCATATAAAGAAGGAAAATCCTGCATGAGCCAACATCTAACAATCTCTTGGTAGGTACTTAGCAAGATTCTATATGAATCAATCTTGTGAAACAGGATATCAATTTTGGTTCAGTAAATAAATTGACAGACTTAATCAGAAAGATAGTAACTATCTGATTCACTCTTACCGTGTTGTCTGCTTTGAGACGTTCCGATAATGAGAACTATCAAGCATGGTTAATCTAATACATCTATGTTAGAAGATCCTACGCTTTGAGACTGAAAACCCTGCCAATGAGATTCTTTGAAATCTACCTGATTCACAGTAATATTTATACTATAAAACGGAAACCGAGGTTTAATGCAACCCGAACTTCAAATTGAATGACAAAGCCATATTCATCTTTTATTGCTAACTGTTTTATTTCAGATAATGACGACGGTGTTGCAGCCTCATTCCAGCTAAGTTCGATTCATAAACCACATGCTCATACTCAAAAGCCCCCCACTTTCAACGTCAATCTTTCAACATGCAAGATAGTGATTCTAAACTCCTCACCATCAAGTAGCCCTCAACAGTCAAATAAAATAATAGTCCTATTTGGGGAGATTTTTATACTATAGATCATATATGTCAAAACAAGATGTAACAAGTATGAGCATGTTAGTCAATAGCACAAGATGATCAAGAAAGTCAAATCAAGATGATTCAAGTCAAGGAGATGATGCAAGATAACGATCTCAAGAACTCAAAGTCAAAAGATAAAGGCTCAAGATTAAGATCACAAAGCATGAATGATCAAGGCTAGTACAAATCAAAGACAAGACCAAAAATAAGGCTAAAGCAAAACATCAAAAGTCATATCTCACATCTCCATCGGTGTAAGGAGGAGTTTTGAAGAAAAGAGACCTCAAACATAGGGGGGATTGTTAGCCTTAATTATATTAAGTCAAACAAGAATGTTATCGGTCTTAGAAATTCAAACTAGGTCTTGTGTTGTAATAGGCTAGCCGGGTTCAACGGGCTTGGATTGTAATCTAATATTGTTCGTGTTTCGGGCTTAAAGCCCAAGTTTAGCCAAGCCCGGCCTAAGTAGAAAAGCCCATGTGCCAAGTAAATGCTAGGGTATAAAAGAACCCTCTCCACACATGGAGAAGGTGTTCATTACCATTTCATTCACTTGTGTGTGTGTGTAATCTTCCACCCTCACTTTCTCTCTCTAATAAATCTTCCATTTTCCTTTATCTCTTTTCTAGCTTTTTGCTTATTGGTATGGCTTATTGTTGTGACATGGGTTAAGTTTATGGGATAACAGGGACCTAACATGGCAAGCACCAAACCCCCCCCCCTAAAGAACGTAGAGATTTAAAAAAAAAATGCCATTTTTAGGCAACGCGAGGAGATCAATGGTAGGATGACTGAAATGTTCGGGCTTCTTAAGGAACTTACAACCAGCAGGGCCCCTGAAAAAGTGCTAATTAGAGAAGAGGCCAAATCCCCCATCACAAAAGCGTAAATTCCATCTCTCTCATCAGAGAAGAGGAAGAAAAAAATGACATATACGACGTGGCAACCGGAAATGATAGTAAAGAAACTGACAGACCAGATATGGAGGTGTCAGTAAAGGAGGCCAGGACAAAGAATGGAGCTGAAAACGAGGCCAAAAACAAGCCAATAAAAAAATCTGAGAAAGAAGAAGTGGTGGAAGCACCCAGTTCTCGGCCTGTAGAATATTATCTGAAGCATAGGATTAATGAAAAACTAATCGAGGGACTAGTTGATAATAATAGGTTCAATAACTCGTCAGGAGCCCGAGTTGAAAAGGTAAAGGGAAAGACATATAATGTGTTACCTAGGGGGCCTGTTTATAAAGCGGTCCTCAAGAAAAATATAACAACCCGTAATTTTCATCAATGTAAATATCCATCTATTAAATTAGATGCAATGTAATATCCATCTATTATAAATATATCACCTTCTTACAGGGAAATTATTTGTTTTATCTCATTCTGCAAAGTAATTTGATCTCTAAAGTAAGAACGAGCTCACGCAACCTCTATCTTCTGTCATATATATCTATGTTTAATCAAGATAAAACATCCAATAGTCAATTTAGATCCTAATATCATTTTTACTACGTCACATTATCCATTTATATTACTTTTCAAAACTTAATTCCAAACAACACAGCTATAAAGTTAACGATTATATCAAAACCCTAATTATATGTAATTTATACATATAAAATGAATGTACAAGCCTTTAAAGCATATGTACAAGTGTACAATGCACCATATTTGAATCATATTTCCCCTCCAAGTCAATGTACAACTCATTTAAGCTCAATGTTCAAGTCAATAATGCCTAAAAACCTAATTAGGTGCATTAACTCCTAAAACCATGTTAAACATTACACACTTTAGCGAACAAGTACAAGTACTTAATTCATGACTCCTAAACCCTAATCTATCCCTAATCTTAACCCTAATCCATATTTAAAACCCTAAACCATAAAACAAAACCCTAAACCCTAATTTCACTTAAACCTTAAAACTAAGCCCTAAAACCTAATACTAAGCCCTAAACACTAATCCAAAACACTAAAACTTAATCTAACACTAATCCTAAACCTTAATCTATCCTAAACACTAACCCTAATTCGAAATTAAACCTAAAAACCCTAATCGAAACCCTAAACCAACTCGCACCTTTTTTCCCTTCCCTCCATCTCTACCCATTTTAAACCCAAGCACCCATCCTAGCACCTCCATGACCTCACCATGACATCACCAAGCATCCTATCAACCACCTCTATCACCTCCTTGCTAGAATACTTAGTTACCAAGGCTCTTTGTCACCTCCTTTCTCCTTCTTGTACTGTGGCCCATCCCAAATAACCCCCCACCTCTTCATGCTAGTATTTCTAGCTAAAGACTCAAACCCTAAACTACTCACCTTAGGTCCTTCACTAGCCTAGGACACTAAGAAACCCAAACTAGGGCACCAAGGGTGTTATTTTTTCTTTATTTTTTTTTGTTTTTTATTTTTATTTTGTTTGTTTTATTTTTTTTTTTTTTTTTTTTGTTTTTTTTATTTATGGATAATGTATTTATTTATTTTTTATTTTTTTTTTTTATTTCTCCCTAAAAATATACAAACCAAACACCCTCTTTTCATTTCATCCCACACACCCGTCACTCATACCCTCAAATGGGAATTCTAATCCATCCATAGAAGCAATAGAAGATCTCGAGAAGTCCCTAAGCTCAAAATAGAACTCGCAAGAAGACACGAAAATGAACCTTGAAGTCGTATACCTAAAAGCGAACGAGACCTGAAATCCCATTTTGACCCATTTTTTAGCTCAAGTAAGCCTAAGATCTTGTTCCATAAGCTTATAATCTGTACAATAATGGTTCATAATACTCTTAAGATCATGTTTGAACTCTTTTTTGAAGCTTTGAATCCTCAAACCCATGTGTTTTTGGTTAAAAATCCTAAAAATGACCCGTTTTGATTTTCTAGCTAATGAATCCTTTTTCTAAACTTTTGTTACGTTAAACATCTATTTTTGCTATTCTAAATATGCTATAACTAAAATTACATTTGAATCATACAAGAAGCTTGCATGGCTTTTTGAACTTAGTTTTTGGCAAAAGTTTCCATGCATAAGGGTATATATCGTAAACTTATTTGAAATTTATAACTAAAGGGCTGAAAATGTCATTATTTAAAAGTTTTTTAACTATAAGGACTATTTTGCTAATTTTCAAAATAAAGGTTTTACAATTAAATATAACTTTATAATAAAGGACAAAAGTCGTAAAAGTATATAAACAAGGGTATAAATTGCCAAATTTTGTACTTATAAAATATTATAATTTTTATATTAGATTTATAAAAATAAATATATATACATTATTCTAGGCTTTTGAATAACTTAAAATCTTATCGATAACCGCGTTACTAGGAGCTTCATATAAGGGATTCTTATTTGGGTATAACGTTTGAACGTTTTGACGAGTTTGCTAGATTTATGATTTAAAGTGTCCTGGCTCCTCAAACGTTTACTACATGACCTCTGAATTATGATGGTCCAAACAATGATACGATATTTCCATAATAAATCCAATCAAAATGATATTTCATTATGACATAAAACATATCCAATCAAACTAAGACTTAACATATTACCCAGGTTATGTGATGAAGCCGTTACTTTCATTTCATATACTTTTGCCATCAATCAAATTTTCCTGTACTCTTAAGGTGAGTTCATAGCCTCGCATTCAATCTTTTAAATGTTTTATAAACCCGAGAAGGGGACACATGCTATAAACCATGAATGCAAGTATTTTTCTGTATGCTATCCTGATACATTATTGCCAAAGTCCCTACTTTTGCCATTAAGTCCCCACTACCATGAACCGTTAATTACTCGTCGGGGTATGCGTGAATGCTGTGAATAGATCTATTTGGGACTGGACTCCCCGTTGGTGTACCTATACTGTCGGTAACCAATAACACACATTTGAATAACTTTACGAGTGTTTTGGCAAAGACACCTGTTGGGGCAATTATTTGTGGTTATTGATTAACCTAAGGCTTCGGTGTCATGAGCTTAGGGCAATAGTATTGTTTTCCATGATAATTGTACATGCATGCAATTATTACAAACTATGGGTGTATAACAACGTAACGCACTATTGAACTGCATTCAAACTACTTTACTTAAACCTATGAATTTCACTCAACCTTTGTGTTGACTTTTTAGCATGTTTAACTCAGGTAACTGAACATCTTATGGCACAGAGTGGCACGGACTTGAAGATGGCTAAACTGTTATCATTCAAACTTTATGTTTTCATGTTGATTTTGGGACCTCTCTTTTGTAAAAACTCTGATGAATAAATAAATGATAACTTATCTTTTAAAAACGTCTCTTTACGATTTGTTTTCTATGATTATGACTGTTGTACTATGAAATAATACCCCAGATTAGCTTCCGCTGCTATATGTAAAAATGGGGGTGTTATATAAATACCCTAAAAGCCTTGCTATTTATAGATTATCCAACTAAGAACCCCTCATCAGCCTTCCCATCAAATTTTCCTAGGGGATCTAAGTTATTAAGAATAGTTACAGGACACCCAAAAGGTCTCATAAAGCTTATACTAGGTGGTCTACCAAGTAATAGTTCATAAGGTGTCTTTTTGTGAGGCTTGGTCACTAAAACTCTATTATGAACATAACAAGCAGTATTAACTGCTTCAGCCCAAAATGTAGTAGGTAATAATGAATCTGCTAGCATAGTCCTAGCTGCCTCAATTAGTGTCCTATTCTTTCTTTCAGCAACTCTATTTTGTTGTGGAGTTCTGGAAATACTAAACTCCCTCAT
>BQNB010142492.1:0-17128 GCA_026074375.1 Tanacetum coccineum | reverse complement strand
TTTACAAGTCAAAGAAATAACCGTATAATTTAGAAATTTGAGTTGATAGGTTTTAATCGGAAAGTTACTAGTTCGGTTCTCAAAAAACTTGATTGGTTCGGTTGTCAAAGAAGTAAACTAGTTCGGTTCACTAGTTCGGTTGACAAAGGAGTAATCTAGTTCGGTTCACTAGTTCGGTACCAAGTGATTACAACTAGTTCGGTTCATTAGTTCGGTTCTAATTGAATTAACTAGTTCGGTTCCAACAGAAGAAAACTAGTTCGGTTCAAACTAAAATCAACCAGTTCGGTTCCAACTAATAACAACTCGTTCGGTTCCAACTAAAATCCACTCGTTCGGTTTCAAGAAAAGAAAACTAGTTCGGTTCAAACTAAAACAACTCGTTCGGTTTCAACACAAACAAACTAGTTCGGTTCCAATAAAACAACTCGTTCGGTTACAACTACGACGACTAGTTCGGTTATAACTATGACGAAACCAAAATTTTCAAAACTCAAAAAGACACATTTTTGATTGGTTTTTTGCAAAAAAATCTTGTACAACTGGTGTTACTAACCCTATAGGAACAAGAAAAATGAAAATTTTAAGGTTTTTAAGCCGAAAAAATTTAAATCAAGATTTTTCTCTTTGTAAAGGTTTTGAACACAAATTAAAAGACAAACACAAAAACTAAACACACCACTCCATGGCTCTTGATACCAATTGTAGAATACTAGTAATCTTTGATATTATGCAAGAACTAGAGAGATAAGTGGGTTGGAAAGTTTCTTAAGAGAGAAAGTAATATGGAATAGATGATAATAATATTATGTGTGTGAAATGAGAAATGAAACAACCAACCACCCTCTCCAAGGCATGGAGAGGGTATATATGCTACAAACAAGGCCGGCCATGGGCTTTACTAAGGCTTCCATGGGCCTTGGGCCAGACTAGCTTACTAGACTAATCATATAACAAACTACGAGCTAAGACTATTACAACTTGGAAGTGACCGATACTTTTCTTGTTTCCAACAGTATATATATATTTTTTCTCTTTTAATATTTTATTTATACACAATTTACTAAAAACAGGCACACACACAACACAACGTAATGAAAAATAACATAGAAAGGAATATATAATACTAGTAGTATTCAAACATTCAAATCACATACCAAAGCAAAAATAAAGGCGAAAAAAATCTTTTTAGATTTTTAGTTTTTAGGCAAACACGTAACGTTTGAAAACTTTTAACAACTAACGCAGATAATCACATACAAAGAAGAATTTTTTTTTGGGGTTTTTTGTTTTTAGCATAAATCAAACACACAATAATTATATACGGTATAATACAAATAATTTACAAAATCATTTTTAAAATTTTTAGTTTTTTGCAGACCAAAAGGGCATCGTGCTTAAAAAAAAGTGCGGCGTACTTATAACCTAATTTTTTATAACTTTTCAAATATTCAAAAATACAAGCGCGGCAAAAATGTTATAGAAGTGCGCCGTACTTGAAATCAAGTGCGGCGGTTTTTATTATCACAGAATATATTTTTTGTATTTTTATCACACTTTATTTGTTAAGAACACGTATATAAGCATATCACAGACAGAGACAAACACAAAATCACTAAGAATGAAAGAAAGTAAATAAGAATTTTTTTTTAGTTTTTATAGATTTTAACTTTTTTTATCATATATATGCAACATGACTCAAAACAAAATATGCAACACACATACACGAACAAACACTGACAAACACGGAAACAAGAACTAAAAACAAAAAGAAAGAAACTCTTTTTAGATTTTTATAGTTTTTAACATAATACATAAACACGCAAACGAGCACACATAAACAAGCAATCCAACAAATGCAAAGAAATAGGAATGGATAATAATATAAGTTTGAAAACAATCTATATGATAAAGATATGAAAAAGAAAACATATTTTTTTTTCAGAACCAGAAGTGCGGTGCACATAAGAAAATGTGCGGCGTACTTTCAGCAAAATTTTCAAATTTATTTAATTTTTATGAAATTTTACAGAACACTTAACAAAACAAACTAATCATTTATAATGAAACACAGATGATTATCAAACATACAAAACAAGCAACATATGCAATCATAAACAAACTATAAACATTTATAGATATTATTATTATTATTATTATTACACAAATGAACTAATATGCAAGCTAACATGCAAGAAACAAATATAAACATATTACGAATATTCACATAACATAAGTTAAAAAAAAGAAATACATCAGGTTTATTTTTATACAAAACTGATTCTTTTTTTTGTAATCCTGGTGCAAAGTGCGGCGCACAAAGTTAATTGTGCGGGGTACTTTCTGCAAAAAATTTCGATTTTTTTTATTTCATTTTTCACAGATGCAATACAAGAGAAATTATCAAACAAACAAACATATAGCATAATTTATTATATTAACAGGAATATGCAATAAATCAAAATAAGTAAAAATAAAACAATTTAGAAATAAAAATCGTTTTCGTTTTTTTAATGACAAACTAAATATTAACAAATTTACAAGGCGTATAATCAAATAAAAGGGAATTTTAAATGATCACATACCTAAGACTAGCAATTTGGGGGTTTTGTGTTACCACTGAAGTTAATCAGTCAAGAGAAGAACACGATCACAGGACAAAAGTGCGCCGGTTTTGGTGTTAAACCGACGTACTTGCAGGTTTTATCTGCAAAGTGTCAAACGAGAACATGGGAAGTACAACGCACTTCAACATAAGTACGGCGCACTTGCAGCAACATAAGACAAATTTTTCAGAGATTTCAAGGAAATTAGGCACACGAAACATGCACAAGACTAGCAATCAATCTGTAAATAACTAAAACAAATCCCTGGCAACGGCGCCAAGAGCGTGATGTGTGTTACAAACTTTAAATTTATAATAACTAGATTTACCAAACGAACAACTAAAAACACCACATTCGGGAAAGTATACCCTATCGAGTGTAATATAGTTTAAGGTAAGTCCGGGTCAATCCACGAGATTTGTAGCAATTCACAGATTGTTTATCAAGTAACAAAGCTAAATGATTGTCGCGTATCAATTAGCCAAAACATGTGTATAAAGAAAGCAAGAAACAAGGCATGATCCACATAACATAATACATAGAGATGAAGCAAGACTTTATATAAACAAAACATACAAGTCATATATGACGGGTAATCATAACAACAAGCATATCTACCAATGCTAACGTAGAATCCTTTCGGCCTATATACTACATCATCACGAGGGAATTAGGAGTGGTTTGTATCAAATATGCATACAAATTAATTTCTCCCAACCCGGTCGGTCAACATAAGGAAGGGTCTTAAACGTTATTCTACTTGGACTGTTTATTAATTTACCACACAATTCTCACAAGTATGATATTGACACGCCATAGACAAACGGTTCAAAATACATCAAGAGAATTAACCCTTTCGGCCTATTTCAATTGCAATGATATACCAAAAGATAAACAATGATCCAAGGAAAGATAACATCGACTTCATAAACATATATATTCACAAGTCATAGCAAAATCATCCAAATCCCGTATTACATATCACATGTCTAACATATGAGAACAAAGTACCAAACTAATAACCAATTGCTCCCACAAACAACCAATATTCGAACCTCCAGAAATAACTAGAGGGGGTGTCACGACTCACGACCCCGTTGGAAATCAACAACCAAGTCGCCAAATGGTGTGTTTGGTAATGGGTTTAATATAGTAAAGTAATTAGAGATTTGGTGTGAATCGTCTAACCCTTGCGGTATAATGTATTTAGTTTTGGAAACGGTTTTTGGGGTCTGGAAATGGTGGTAAAACAATGGTGGATCGTGGTCAAGGATGGTGGTATAGTGGTGGTAGAACGATGGTATAAAGGGGCGTTTAGATCATTGGATCCTAAGACCCTCACCTAGTTCTCCTCCTCTCTAATGAAGTTGTATGTAAGATATGAAGTTCTAGGCACCAAAGGGGGTGTATTTATAGTTTTCTAACACTTGGGGACCAAGTTGGGGGGTCTATGATCGGTTTTTGGGAGTAAAATCGTGTATTAACTGCATCAGACAGAAAGTGCGTCGCACAAACTTATTTGTGCGTCGTACTTAGATTCAGTGAAAAGTGCGCCGTACTTATTGGCAATTATGACGTACTTGTTGTCATTTTCAGTATTTGGACCAAAAATCAAAGTTGTAGATAATTTTTTTCCCGTCGCATGGTTTGTTGAATCAACTCAATCCGAGTTCGTATGCTCAAGTTATGGACAAAATAGTAGACAGGTGTCAGGAAACTTTGAGTTGGAGTTTACTTCTTCGTTTAAGCTCCATATCTTTGTGTATTCTTCCGTTCTCTTCCACGACACGTCTCATGAACCTACAACAGCAAATATAATATATTAAGTAACAAAATTTCATATAATTAACCAATAAATATATATATAAGCACAGATAACGCATATATCAATATGTATAAAATGCACGTTATTATAGCGCGACAAAGTTTCTGTCCATGGTGCGTGCCTGAGATCTCCTTTCCAGCATCGTAAAACATTCTGCCAAGAATCCTCTCGCTCTAGAGCGTTCACACGTCCCCCATGAGTATTCGACTGCCCATGGTTTTTAAAAAGGCCTCGCATTCTCTTAGTAAGAAGTTATTAACGGTAACTCATAGCTTTAATAAGGTTTGTTATATGATGTTATGATTTATTTTCCATAATTGTATAAGAAAAGCTTTGTTTGATCGAATATGGCTGCTGTTTTTTCTGCAAAACGGGACGAACCTTCGTATCTTCTATAAATGAATCGACTTGTTGTTTGTAAGATATTAAGAAAATTATTTAACTTAAAATGTGTGCATTATTGTGTATGCATCAACTAATGTTTTTGGTATCATTGCTTCTTTTGTTGTTGCTTCGTTGCCTCGAGATTTTGTTACAACTCAAACCCTTCCTAATAATTATGCAAAAAATACATTTTATGTTATCCTGGCGCAATGGCGCATCACATTTCTATTGGTGATGTAGATCTATCAGATATTGTTCTTAGTCTTCCCAACCCTAATGATGGAAATTAATGAAAGTTGTTTGTTTCGGCTTATATTCGGGCTTATGAACTTATTTGATATCGTCTTATATTTCAGAAGGCTTTACCCAAAAAAAAGGTTAAAAATAAGATAGAAATTATGGGGTTGTAAAATATAAGTAGAAATGAAATAAGCTTATAAGCTATCATATGAGCCGAAAGAAACACCTGCTTAATGTCAAAACAAACACTCACCGATTAAGCTTTCAAAACAAACACCCGCTTCTATTTTTCTTATTGATTTTCATTTCCTATGTTTGTTTATCCTTCTTCTCTTAAAATGAGCATTCGTCCCCGGTTTAGGAAATTTCATAAAATGCTTAACAACGTGTGTATTGTCATTTTACAAAACGCGCACGGATAAAAACGATTGTCGTTATTGTAACACAAAATACGTTATTTGAAACGAATCGTTGCCTCTACACGCAAGTTTTTTTTATTTCATTTGATATAGCCATCCCGTTAATAAAACTTGTAAAAATATAAAATTGTTATTAAAGGATTGGAGAAAATTAAGTACTGAATTAATACACTAAATTAAGAATTTTTAAATAAAAACACCCACTTCGATCCTCCTTAAATCAATTTCATTTCATTTCTTTCTTTTTCCCTCCTCACTTGAAACTAACAATTCCACCTTTTGGAGATTATCACAAAATGATTAACAGTGTGTGTGGTGCGACTAAAGTTGAGACGGGTTAGTGGGTGATTTTAAACAACAATTGAAGATCGCTTTTACAGGTATGTCCTCTAATTAGATGATCTCAAGATGTTTTTCATTGCTTTGAAAATGCGTCTGCTTTATGCGGTTATGTTTTATGATTAGGATTTTCTCTAATTGGGCTAATTATTGGCTTCGCTTACCTTTTTGTTGGGTGTTTGGTAAAGGGGTCGGGTATTGTTAGCTTTAATTGGTTCAAACTTAGGATTTAGGAAACTGCACTTGGGTTGCATATTTTGTTGAAAATAATATCTTTGCTGCTTGAAAAATAATTATTGGACTCCATATAAACATTGCATAACATTCATAGCTGGAATGAAATTATGTTTGTAATTTGGTTGAAAGTAAGCAGACAATAAGTATAAGAAGATAAATCTCTGCTGCATTCCACGTGTGTTGTCGAAAAATCAAAACGTGAATATTGAATGTAGTGAATATCATATCCAGCCTTCTTTGTGCCCTTTGGGTGGAATTCTAAACAACCATGAATCCAATGCTAGACTAAATATTGAATGTATGAGCGAGGTGTTAATTAGTTATAACAGAAATAGAAATACAGTATCGTTAAATCATTATCTAAACAGTTGCTCGGTGTGTTAAGATAGGCTGTTGAAAGTCTCCTTGAAAACAATGTTTCGGGTGCAGTGCTTGAGTTCCGTGTCTTCATCTTCCATCATTAGAATTTTTAGTCCGTCAGGGCTTGTGACCCTAGATAGTGCCACATAAAGTTGTCCATGACTGAACATAGGATTTGGCAAATAGAGGCCAACATAATTAAGTGACTGCCCTTGGCTTTTGTTAATGGTCATTGCGTAGCATGGTCTGACAGGAACTGTCGTCATTTCAATACGAATGGCCATTTTGATTGTGTAGATGTCAGTATGATTCTGTATATAACGACGGTGTCGTCTATATTTGATCCAGTAAGGATATTGGCGCGAATAAAAAATTGGCCAATATCAATGATGATCAACCTAGGTCCATTGCATACTCCCTGGCTTGGTAACATTCCGTAAGAACATTATGGGGAGTTCCTTTTTTAAGCATAAGGCATGCGGTGGCATCCCTGGAAAATTTAAGGAATTTAAGAACTCGACGAGGTATAGGTCTTGCTAATCTAGAGTATCCGTTGATGCCTTACAAATTTCATTTGCACTATTGTAGGTAACAGATGTACCTTCTCACTTTTGAAACATATACTCATTGATCACATCGACATCGTCATTCCTAAGATTTAGAATTGCCCTTTCTTTGAGATATCCGTCGTCAGTTTGTCTGGCAGTAAAATTAGGATACATTTCTACGATAATCTGCTCAATAGAAGAATTCTATGATTTAATAAGGAACTTTTCGGTAATCTCAATCCAGGTTGCCTCATCTTCCCCTTCTTTAATTTTTGCTGGCAATTTGCCATCGCCCACAGCTAAAACCCATCTATTGAAATCTTGCTTTCAAGTATCAATTTCCCCATTTTCAGAATACTCATTGACTCTCATGTTGCCCGTAAGTGTGAAAATCTTGCAATATTTCCACAACTCTGATTGGTTTATGCAAGCCTGAACCACGTCTTGCCTTTTGCCTTTTGGGATGACTGGCAGAATCTGTCTAAAGTCACCTCCCAGCAACACTGTCATGCCTCCAAAAATTTGACATCTTTTTTCCGGACTATGGTACCCTAATATATCTCTTAATGTCTTGTCCAATGCCTCGAAAGCATATTTTTGAGTCATTGGGGGCTTCATCCCAAATAATTAGCTGAAGGCTCTGCTAACTGGGTGTTCTGTTTTATGCCACATGTGCTATTCTCCATTAATTCAAGCGGTATAATAAATCTGGTATGAGCAGTCCTCCCTCTCCCTCCTGGTAGGAGCAACAAAGCAATTCCTAGGCCAATAAAAAAACCGACTTAGTTATGAATTATTTAGTGATTCTCATAAGTGCTGCAATGCATCCTTTGAATATTAAATTAATTAATAAACATGTATAAAATAGCATACCTGAAGACGCAACTGCAAGTACTATCATTCGTTCTGATCTTAACCTTGAGATTATAGTCTTGTATAAGAATGTCTTCTCGGTTCCTTTGAGCCCATAAACGAAGTAAAATTGTCCTTTTTTATATGCACAGATTCAATAACCTCTTCATAGATTAAATTTTGTTTGGGGTTTAACAACGAATGAAGTTGTTGATGTTCAATCTTACTCTTTTTCATATCAAAGTCCAGCGCTTCTCTGATCAAATGATTGTCCATGTTTGTTAGTAACTTTGGGTTTGGTCACGACAGATCCTGGAATTTGGTTAAAGATCTCCCATTTCTATTTAACAATTCCTCGATTTCCAGCAGACAATAGTTCTAAAGTTTTTCATCCGTCAGCAGCAAGTCATATACTTAAAAAGTTTTCGCTTTTTATGTAGGATATCATTTGATAAAGCTTGCCAGTTTTCTTCCCATCGTTTTAGTGGTATGCTTACATCACAGAACAAAAAAATTGTAACAAATATGTCACGGAGTTGTGGCCCTAATGCCCACAAACTTGCCTCTGATATAGCATGTGTCCATTCCTTGTCATCATTCAGTAGACCATATGCAAAACATGCTTTTTTGAATGTTGCACATAACCTTTTGTTAACTGTCATTAGTTCTTCAAACAATTGAGGTTCTCTCACAACATTCAACAGCATTCTAATATAATATCGTTCCTCGAAAGCCGGGTTTGAATAAAGAATCCTGCCAATGCATTTTTTGTTTTCTGGGTTTCAAAATTTTTGCTTGTTCGTTCCACACATAGTTCTTAGGTATTTCATCATAAGTAAGTTCTTTGGCCACTGTATCTCGCTTGTTTAACTCAAACCAGTCAGTGAACATCGTTACGTTGATACCTTCCCTTTCAAGCATAGCTGATAAACTTTCCGAGTCATGCAATGTTGCTGCGTTTTGATTTGGCAAGTGGAAATGCAGTTTCATGACTGATGGGTAGGAGTAGTGGATATCAAACGAAAAGAGATGACTGATTGCTTCACATGGAGCTAAAAACCGACAATTTAAGAAATTTTTGATTTCGTCAACCTCTACAACCTATTCAGACGATACATGAGCATTGTTTCTCACGTTTTCCTGTATAGCAATTGTTTCTCTATTTGGACCTTTGTTTAAGTACTTAAATAAGTACTTAATCACCTTTGATCTATTGCACCATTCAACGTTAATGTGTGCCTGGTATTTCAGCAGAAGATAACGATTGTAAGGGACCACATATTTGTTGTCGTAAGTGAATTTACCCTTTACGGCATACACTTTATTATCCCTTCGATGATAAATAGCGTATCTTTCTTCGTCAATCATGGTTTCTGCTACAAATGCTTTGAACATTTTCCCTCGATGGTGCATGGAGTGTATTTGGCATCTTTACCGCAAGGTCCATGCAACATGTATTCAGTAACTACTTTGTAGCCCTCTGGGTCATCTATCAGAGATGGAAGTTCCACTGAGATTATGTCATCTATTTCGTTGGGCGTCTTGCATTTGCAGCATTCTTCTAGCCATAGGAGAATATGTGCGTGGGGCAGCCCATGTTTTTGGAATTCTATTACATACGCAACTAAAAGGTAATGCAAGAAAACAATCAGTTACTATTGAAAATGATTGAGAAGAGTATTTACATTGATCTTATGATATGAGGTGTATTACCTGCGCGACACTCACCAAAAATCTGTTTTTTGGTCAGATCCTCTAACATCTTAGTTAGTTTCATTTAAAAAAACCGCGTCCCTATTCCTGGACGATCATGGGGATTCTGGCTAGGAACATAAGTCAACATTTCAGCAATCTCAGGTCATTTTGGGTTGGAAGTGAAAGTGATGAAGAGGTCTGGATTGCCATATGCTCGACATAGAGCCATCACATCTTGGTAGTTTTGCATCATATATCTCGAGCTGCCTGTGAAAGTCCTTGGTAAAACAATTATTTTTCCAAGCCCTGTCGCACTTGTGTCACCTCTTGTAACAGCATCACACAGATTATGATAGAGCTCTACACGCAGCGTGTCTTGATTATTTCTCATCCATTTAAGCCTTTGTTCTTCAATAGCCGTGTATGCATCCACCAAATATTGTTGTAATAGTCGCCCTCCTCTTAGCAAAGTAGTGCCCTGGTTATTCGTTGCTGAATAATGTAAGAATAGTACTCTTTCATTGTTACACAACCCCGTTTAGTTTTCCGACCGCTTGTATTGGTGTGATAAGGTATCTTAACATGGAAGCCATCTTCTCCATATGGAAACAACAAGGATATTGCAATGCAATGTATCTTGGATGTAATTCCGAAATTCGTTTTGGCCCAGTATCTTTGTCGCTTACAATGATATCTCTTGTAGGAATACCGTCACCAAAAGCATTTGTGATCAGAGCTGTCACTTCAGAAACAATGGGCGCGTTGTACCGCCTTGATGTTCTTCTGTCGCTAAGTAGTCACAACTCGAAGTTAACCAAATTATGTGAATGACACCAATCTCTTGCCATTCGAAATGCCTTGGCAATTAAGCTTGACTGATCCAACATCTGAATCAAGCTTGTTACTATCTTTTCATCCATGCCTTCGCTTGTTTCCTTATCAATGAAAGCCTACATCCGGTTCCTAACTTCATTTTGAGTGTCAAAGAAGTAAAGCTGGGCATTGGTTGAACTCCTTCTTGAGGAAGTAGAGAGCCGATTTGATGATAGTTTTGTCCATTTATTCTAAATGTGTATAGTCACCTCTCTGTATTAATTGAATGGACTATTTTGGCTCCAAAAGATGTGAAGCAAAACATGTCGTTATATACTCTAATTTGATCTCTAAACCTTAAAGTTGCAGGATCATTATAATCGAGTAGCCTGTTTAATGATGAAGGTGTTTCATTAAATCTAGAGAGCAGCATTTTACCCTCTTGACAACAAAGGGAGAATGTTAGATTTACAGGCCTTTTACCCTTGTCATTTCTCTCTTCATACCACATGTTTGCATGACAGCTACGACATTAATACGATGGAGGCCCAAGATTATGGTAAGCAACAGGAACACCTTGCATAAAAAGTATTTGTGCTTGTAAAAAACATCATTTTGAAAGGACATGTAAAGGTAGTAAAGTTTAAATTAACCTGCTATGTTTGTAATATTGCCATATTTATTTTGCTGGTCTTTGTTGCTATTACAAATGGACAATATAAAGTTTTTGGTAACTAAGAGGAGTCAATTTCATTGACATGTGAAATTACCTGCAGAGGCGAACGCTGCTCGTTTGGGGAGTTTTTTGGCTGCACGAATATGGATTGGTCCTGAAATAGCCACCATTGTGGGAAATATTCATTTTATGTAATAAAAAATAGACTAAATGTATAATATTTTTTTAAATGAAATCAGTTTCATTCCCATTTGGAAAATTGACTACCTGCTGATCTTCTTTTTGAAGGAGTAAAGACGTACTTGGAAGTAGAAGCTGTTGCTTTTTGTTTTAGATCTATCCAAGTGCTGCCTGGGACCGACGATGGCCCTGAGCCAATATGTTGAATTTTTATCGTAGGTGAATTAGATCTGAATTTATAGCATAGGTGTATAAATTCTTCATGGAACAAAAGGAAAGGTGTGTGTGTTTACTTGAGCCTGCTGCAACAATTTCTGTCAGCTTTAAACCACAGTAACTTTACACTCTCCCATCCCGACTGATTATTGTATTTGAATGAATGATCAAAGAATTACGGAGCATGTTTGAGAGAGATGGATTAACCGTAGGATCGTTGCGTGAACATGTAACATAAAGACAGAGATGATTGCAATCACAACAATTATTTAAAGGTATGAAAAGTTTTTCAATTCAAGCATACCGTTATTCATACTTGCTTTGAGAATGTGATTCAGTGTTACTGTATATCAGGATGCAAATCTGAGTTTAGAATTTAATAAGATATAGATTGAAGATATTCAATAGACAACCTTTTGGAATTCCCATGGTGAACTGCTGCATTTAGGTTGAGGATAAATGAAAAGTTGGCGACACATACATCATTTAGTATGCACCCCTAGGAGACCATGAAGTTGTTGCTCAAAGGTGGTGGGCGTTTTCATGTTAAACTTATACAATAACGGAAAGGTACCACTTTCGTTCTTTAAATGTGAATGTCAAAATTCTACATGTTAAACTTATACAATGTTATAGTACCTATTAGTATGCGTTTTCATCATAACGTTGTTGCCACCGTTCTGTTTCGAGTTTGTCCTTTTTTGTGCCCAAATTTGAAGCAATGCCGCCTAAATGTGAAATTTGAACGGCCTTATTAACCACATATCAGGTTATCTTTACACCTATTTTTTTAGTCACTGAATCTTATGAAGTGTTTTGTTTGGTTGTTTGACATGTTTAGCTACATCTTTGAGTATGTGTTTGAGCGAAGTCATCAACCAGCAAATGGATCATAACTATGATAATAACAACGCCAAGGTACCATTCTAGTTTTTTTATTCAGTATGTTAAATCTGCAGATGTTAAAGTTATACAGTATTATAGCACAGGTCCATTTGCGTTGTTAATCCCAATTGTTATTCTCCCCGTTCTTTGTTCAAGTCTGCCGTTTTTTTCTATAATCTTCACTAAGTTTGAATCAAGCCTGAGCAGATCTGGAATCATTTTATTTTATCGCACCAGCCGTTTTATTTATTATTCCAGGAAATGAAGTATTCTCGTTCCTTATTTCTCATGCGCATATATAAGTTTAATGATTTTTACATCCTGCGAATGAGTCAATTTTTCCCAAACTTCACACAGATTTTCTTGTTTTAAGGTTTCATAATTCTTTCAATTAAGGTTTTACGATGCATAAGATAGTTGATATCATGTTTCAGCTGAGTTAAGTAGTCTAATATCTTTATTCCACCACATATAGAAATAAAACTCAGTTTCACAAAATATAGCTCCATGGCAAACGAACGCATCTAAGTGCAAGTGCGGCTCAAAAAATGAATGTGCTTTGACATGCATACGTTTTTTTTGCTAAAATCAAAGTTAGCCCACCTTTACCGAGAATTCAATTCAAGTAAATTATTAATGGATGGCTAACCACCCATTGAACATAAGAGCACTGGTATTAATTTCATAAAACCAAACATGAGTTTTGTAATGCTTAAGACATAAAAACAAAGGTGCCCAGTAACATTGGGACCCTACTTATTCTTGTTTTCCTAACTACTTATTTGTGAAATGCTGTTATGCTCACGCCGTTTATCATGGCTGGTGCTTGTAAGCTGCTGAACTTGGGTTGTCTAGTCTAATTCAGAGTTGACTACAACATACCTAAGAGCATAACATACCATAAAAAACTTGTTAATATATGATAGAATATAAGTCAGTAGGGAAGTGTGTAGTGTGTGCTGACCGCTTTTTTTTCTTGTCAGATGGACAACTCGCTTTGCCCTCATTTGCCTCCTCAGCTAAAAGTATAAACTATTGGAATGGACAAAAATGACCCATGACCATCTTTATCAAAAACTGTAGGCCTTTAGAGTCTGAAACAGATGCACCCTCCGTGTCCGAATCTTCAAGATCCAGTCTAAAATAATGTCATCATGCACGACATGTTATTGATTTCAGGAGTAGTCGTCGCTGTGAGACATGTTGTCCTGTTTATTGTTTGCGGGTATTAGTAATAAAATTGTTTGCTCACCTTTTATTTTTCTTTCCCTCCGTAGGTTTCGAGGGAGTGGAGACGGATGGATGCCTTGACAATCTTTTCAACACAGGGGCTTAAATGACAGGAACTGCATCTACCGTGCTAGAACTCGCATTTTCCTCCACCACCTCAGCCGGATTAATCTTCCAACATGTAAAACTCTCAAAGCTTCCATACTCGTAGTAGGTGTGGGACTTTAGTTCCAAAACGTGAGTCGTACCAATGATATTTGCTATAGCAGGACGCAGGCTCGACTGGTCATCTGAAGACTGTACATGAAGGTAAGCGTAAAAGCGTTATTGAAATTGGCATATAGGTTAAATGTACCTCATCTTCAACTTCCAAAATTGATTCTGTCGAGTACTTAACCAAATCTGTTGTAGTCTCATCGAACATCACAACCACAGCGTGTGTAGTGTCGTTGGAAACACCGAGTTCAAGCCTAAACCTGCCAAAGGAGTGTTACACGGGATAGGTAAACGGTACTATTTATGGCATTTTAATTAACATGGTGTAAATAAATAACACAACATTACCTTAAAACCGGGTAGTCAACTAGCTTACTACATGCATCGCACCAGAATTTCCCATCCTTTCGGGTGATACCTTTCTTGCATTTATCGCCACCACACGACAAGTAGTTCCAGTCCTTTTTAGTCCTAACATTGTCAATCCTCGCTTTACAGTTGAAGGTTGCAGACTAGAAAGACAAACACTTTATAGATTGATGCAATGGACTAATAATATAGCAATGGCATATTAAAAAGAAAGAAGTATACATCATTTTTCCGGTTGCAGGCCCATATCAGCAGGTTCTCAAGTGTCCCGTCCTTTGGTTTGGAGTGGTCAACCGGCAAACTCTCTTTGGGTAACTCCACACCACTAACAGTCAGATTGAAGGTAGTTGTAAGGATGTGGGTAGTTTTTAAAGATGAACACAAACAATGTAGGGCTGATTACCTGGTTTCCATTTTCAATTCTTTTAGTGCATGTATCTCGTCATCATCAAGAATCATTGTCGATGAGCTACTTGACAGCTAAAGCTTATCTGGAAGGAAATAATCAATTTTAAATCAACCTGTGAGTGCTGTAAACTGTGGATAAGCTTTAGGGTTCATGGGTACGTACTGTTGTAATGTTTTGCAGTTGTCGAAGTTAAAATGATAGGGAACAGGCCAACATGCTTTGTATTCTTTTCAATCAACACATCACCCAGGCCTCCCCATAGCGTCACCCTAATTGACTGTCCCCTATTACAAAAAATAAGCAAGTATCACAAAGGGTAAGCTGTAAATGAACTCACAGATACATGTTTTGGTGTTTACTCAAACACTTATTTAAGTGTTGGGTTCAGTTTCTGAGCCCTTTATGTCAGATTTAAACATAAAATCCCCTAAGTTACTCAAGCTGAAGTAATTCAGTTTGAGATGCTGAAGTTCCTTCAGCATCAGCTCTTCAGGTCCTTAGAAGATTGAGAAGTATATTCACTTCAGTGTATGCAGCGGTACAGAAACTGAAGAAGGCCCTTGGTTGGAGCTTCAGGTTGACAACTCCAAGCTGAACGTAGTCTATCTCTTTAACAGAAGCAACATAAGTTTCATTTCTAGAAGGTTTACAAGGCGGGAAAATATTGCTTTATGTCAAAAGGAATAAAGCAATCTTTTTTGGAAAAGGTGCTTCTAAAGTCAGCAGTGAAGTACATTCGCTTTTCCTCAAAGGACTGTAGCTGGTATTCTAAAGCATGTCAATATTTAATGTTATCTCAACCACCCATTAGATGTGTGACACGCGTACTAGGTTAACATGTAAATCCTAATCTCTTTGCCTATAAAAGGAAAGAGATTCTCAGAGTAAATGTTATCTCTTCCAATTAATGTGAAAACACATTGAAGAGTTCATTTATCTCTTAAACAAACTGACTCGTACCACTGAAAGCTGAAGCTCCAGTTTTGGTCGTAACAAGTTTGTTTTCTTAAACTCTTAACATAGGTTAAAGTTTAAGTTCAAAGGAGATAAAACCCCAATTGTCATTCAACCACCTTGCTATTCCGCAAGCAAGGTGTGTCATAAATTCTTTATTTGATTCTAATAAAAGTCTATACGTTGAAAATTACTTATGTGTGTTTTAAACTTGTTCTTTATATTGTTTATATATATTTGTTTAAAACTCACTTCGTTGCCATGGAATGTGATTAGTCTAAATTGATAAACTTTATATCACATTTCAAGGGACCAACAAGTGGTATCAGAGCTTTCTGGTTTATAAAATCTCATAAAAAAGGTTATATAAAGGCTCAAAGTTTTTTAAAATCAAGATCCATCTTAAATGGCAGCAGTAGAGGTACCACAAACTCTTGAGTATAAGGGTGGCCAACTTAATGTTGCTCAAGCAAGGTGTGTCATAAATTCTTTATTTGATTCTAATAAAAGTCTATACGTTGAAAATTACACATGTGTGTTTTAAACTTGTTCTTTATATTGCTTATATAAAGTTGTTTAAAACTCACTTTGTTTCTATGGAATGGGATTAGTCTAATTTGATAAACTTTATATCACATTCCTAGGGACCAGCATATCACCATCATTTTGTATATGATTCTGAAAATCAGTGAATCAAATTGACAACTTTGAGATGGATTTTCAAAATTAAGAGATATTCTAGCAAATGTAACTGTTTATCGAATATAGATGAGTTGTGGAGAGAAATTGCTCAATTATATAACTGTATAATAAATGAAAGCTCGGAATTGTAACAGGCTATTGGAATGTATAAAGTGATCTTAATACCCCTCATTTTACATGTATCCTTGCCTAGTCAGATTTTTGTTCCAAAAATACTCTTTGAGTCAGCATTTTGACTCAGCATTTCATGTACAGTGGCATTATACAGTCAGCAAGCCTAATTCATATTCTTGCTCCTTATATATGTAAATATTAAAGTCAATCTTTTCAATAAGTATAAAATAATTATTAAGCTGCAAAATGACTAATAATTTATTCAGTTTTTTTCTATAAAAACTTTGGTAACGTAGTTGTAAGTATTATTATAATGTGTAAAACAGTTCCCAAATGCCCAACACTCCTAAATGCTATTTCATGAAGCGTTGGTAAATGAGCATTCCGAAAAAAGAGATAAAACTACTTGTTGTTTCCCAAACGAGCACTAAAAATCACAAAACTCAACATTCATCGCTCACCAATCCTAAATGCTCCACTCCAAAAACATCTTAACTCAATATTACATGTCGGATTATGATTAGTTGTCAAAGTTGTTACTAGTTACTGATTTTCTAGTGAAGTCACAAGTTCAACCTCACAATCAACAACTTTAAGATCATGATGCATTGCTAGTCATTTTAAACAATGTCTTCCATGTAACATCTTAAGGTAACTGGACGACATGCGAGGCCTGTCAGGATTTCTGATGATAATATTTTTTTCAAGTTTGATTAACCTAAGGGTGTTCATCGGTTTGGTTATGAGGTTGTTCGGTTTATCTGGTTCGGTTATTTTTTTGGTAAAACCTCAAATCGAACCGAATTCAAATTGCATTAAACCAAACTGAAAATCGAACCGAATAATATATTTTTAATTA
>BQNB010142491.1:5060-17128 GCA_026074375.1 Tanacetum coccineum | reverse complement strand
ATGCATATCTTAGCTATAACTTTTCATCATATAGATTAAGACCATATTGATAAAACAGAAAACAGGTTTGACATATGATTAACAGTAATTTGATTTTAAGAAAACATACATGTGTATGACAATGATATCTCATACTGAGAGTACGTAAATGATGACCATGATATCATAAATCATTTATTATGATTGATAAACCATGCTCAGATGCCACATGTTGATTAATATCCCATGAAACATATAATCATAATATGAAGATCAAATAACATTAAGCATAACATTAAAACTTACTTGATACGAGAGATGAGATCACCATAGATCGAAGCACACGGGTAGGATGGAGATCTTCTATTTAATCTTCTCTCCTTAGTGATGGATCGTAATGTTTGTATGTATTTTTATGAAGTGAATAGTCCTCTATTTATAAGAGACGTCAAGCAGGAATCAACTTCTAATGTAGGTATGATTATGTAGTCATTACCATAGTTCATTACCTAGACATTATCACATAAGGAAATTGGATCTCCTATCAAGATACAATATCCTACGGAGTCTCGTTATGGTAACTAAATATTATTTAATTACTCTTAATATTACCGATATAAATCAACAATATATAATGTATGAATATACTAATGCATTAAATAGGTTAGGCAACAATTATAGAAAAATATCCAATATTGAAATAGGATATTCGCTAACATTCTCCCACTTTTCTGTATACCTATTTATGATTTGTACTAGTTAATATTGGCCAAGTTGTTGATTTAATAAGTTCATCATGATCAAGTAAAATTACTATTGCAAAACAGCATAATCACTTACATCATAGTTAATGCAGGACCCCTACCGATTATACAATTAGCTTTTCTAAATGAAGAATGATTATCATAAGCCATTATAAATATGAATGTCAGGCTCCGACTCTGCGCACCTGCTGACACCTTTCAAAGCACTTTCTAGTGTGCGTCTTAGTTTTTGAATGTCTCGTTTAGCGTCATGAGTCGGGATGCTCCCTCCAGCATGAGCGAACCTTTTCTTAGCTTAGGGCCTTTAAAGTGAAAGAGCGTGACTCTCACACAATCTTTGTCGACAAATAGGAGCATTCGGTGGAACTGGTGAACTACACTGTCCATGTTGCTAAATTCAAGCCAATTGTTATAGTTGAATGAATTGATCCATTGTTTTATGCCCTACTTCTTAGTTCATTTTTTCCTACTCGGACCCGCCAGCTGCCAACCAATAAAGTAAGCACCTTCATGGACTGAGACCATGGAAGCTCCGTTAGCACCTTGAGCTCTGGGGATTTAAGGGATAATGCAGGTTTGGAACCCTAACCCATACCAAGAAGGGAACTAAAAAGAAACATGATGGTAATAAAATAAAACCATTAACATGATCTACCATAAGTTGTTTTCTAATAAGATCTCATAATGTTCACAATAATGAGAATATCAAACATTTAACATAATACGAAGAACACAAGTAGGATACTTGATTGTAAGGTTATCAAATAATCCCATACCGGTAATTATACTCGAATAAGAGCTTGGGTGGTAAACCTATCATAAGTAATATAATACATTAAGTCAGTGTACAAATATACTTGATGACAATGTTCTTCAACCTTCTCTCAACCTTTAACATACTTGGTGTTGAGATATAAAATACTGACATTTGTGTTATTAAAAAAATTATCAATAACACCTTAAAAATGATATAGTCAAAACATGAAAATTCATCATGAAAAAATATAATAGTCCTTACAATAAACAAAGTAGAATGTAAGTAACCAAGTGATTTATGGTTATTCTTCTTTGAAATAATTAACACAAATCTAAAGTTAAAACTTATCTTATGACACCACAAAATTGACTTTAACAATATATGCAATTGATGGGGAGTAAAAATTTATTTATCTAAACATTAGAAGGTGTTTAGAATGGTCATAATGTTCTTTGTAGACCCATAATACACATTATGATGTCTATGATGTTATGACATCTTTTAGATCTTAAGTGATTGAAACAATCTTTCAAATGCATAAAAACTTAGTTTTAGTCATTCATTGTTGTAGAATTATCTTACCACATAATACAATGATGACCAATTTGCTCCTACTGATCTTAAGATATATTTGTCAATCAATTTAATAATACATATAACCATAGAATTTTTATACATTTTCAAACAACCATAATATAGACATCGAATTGATTGTTTTCTATTTATATCCCATCTAATACTTGCCTCTAACCTACTTTACAGTTAGATATGTTATGCAAGTTACAGTTGAGGAATATAACTATAAATAAAGTCCATAATATAGTTCTTAAACATGTTGAACTATTAAAGTAATGACCTATGACATATTTTTATGATAAAATAAAAATATTTTGTTATAAAGACAATCATTTTATTGCAACATTATGTGACAAGATATAATATTAGTATTTGATGTTTCATTTGGGTTTACATTAGTAGATCAACTTGCATTATAATGGGTTATGAGTACTTAAACAACCTGCAAGTAACTAACATCAATTAAATAAAATAAAATAACTTATAATTAATGACGTTACGCCAATAAGTTAACTTGTCATAAATAATGGTATTGTTAAAGAAAATAGGAATTACAAAATGACTAATCAGTTAAAACATTATGAGATTATTAATATATGTGGTGATTTATCGTCATGAGATTAAATGACTATTTCAAGTTCTTAAATACATTGACATGTACCTTGAAAGTAGAATCATTTATTAGTTCTTTTTAAACCACATACTCCCACTGATTTTGCCATTACTTATAACATGAAAGGCGATTTATAAACTAGTAGTCAATGATTCAATATCTTTTAATAGGACAGTAGTTTAATAGGATTAGAAATTAGTAACCCTTAAACTAGTTACTTTGTTAGTCCCAACTAATAGACCGTAAATAAAGCTATTGGATATTTGCGTCATGTTATCAGGGGTTTCTTTAAATGTCTTGGTTCATAGGTAATGTATGATAGTAAATCACAGTCGGGGCCATTAATAAAACGTGCTTATCATAATACACTTTCACCCTTTAATTGACTCAATATCTTATCTCAATGGTTTATTTACCTTTTATAAAACTCGGCCTTAATACATAAAATATTCTCATCAAGTACACTATATAATCATCAATATTATCAAAACAAAACAAAATGATTATTATTTTTTATTATTTTCAATGTCATTTATGAAAATGTATATATCTTTAAAAGAGAGTTTTTACCTGTTAAATTAATTGAAAAAAATGAAAAAAACTTCTTAAAGAATGTCACTAATTTCAAAAGTATACTGTAATATTTCTTCAGTTTCACAATGTTACATTTTTAGCATATTCATTAATTATGAATAGAACAATAATTGCAATGTAAATTTTGAAAGTTTTAAACTAATGAACCATAAACGAATAATATGAGAATGAATAATTTAAAATTCAAACACTTGAATTTGAACTAATAAATTAAGTGTCAAAATTTAGCATAACAAATAAGGTTATCGAATAAAATTACGAAACTAAATTCTCAATTTACAATAAAATTATTTTGGTCAACAAAGAACTCATTCTCACTAGTGATTCATAACCTTATGAATAACAAGTCTTTAGAATCTTTGATATTCACTTAACACATGCTTTTAACATTTGTGAAAAAATCTCTTCAAAGAACTTTTGAACATAAAACATTTTCTAAAACATTGTTTCATTATCGAAATATTTTAAGATCATTAGATGCGTCTTTACTTAATTAGTCTACACATATAGAGAAACTTTGATTATCTTACTAAAGTTCTCTTTATTAAACAATTAAATAAGTTGGTGGTCATAATGTAAGCTATAAAGATTATAGATCTTATCTTTATTGATAGTGGTAATCATAATTGTTTATTTCATATTTTTTCTTTTACTTATTAGTATAGTTGATGTAAAAAAAGTCAATAAACTTAATAAAGAAATTTGTCATAATGAAATACATAAGAGATTACCTTATCTATTTAATTTCAAGATCACATAAAAGCTTACAAACAACATAAAAATATAGACCTTAATGATGAGGAAATTATTTAAAAATGTACTTTCACGTGTCATTATCGAGTTTATAAAATCAAACCTTGTCATATAAAATGCAATTCGATCTTTCTGTAATTCTCATTAATCCTCATTGATATGTTTTTTTAATTCAACTGTAGGAGGTATGAGATGATCGTATCATAATGCATGTTGAAATTCTTTATGACCATAGTAAACATTAGTTTACCCTTTTAAACATGTTTTAAATATTTAGTGGTTACAAAAACTTATAAATAGTTATCTAAGCAAATGACTTGTACTTATGTACATAAGAGACTATTCAAAATGAGAACTATATCAAATTATTAACATAAAAGTATAACTAACCATAAGGCAAATGTTAGTTATTGGAATATAACCACGCTACAAAAGTAGATTTACATAAGAAGTTTGATGTAATTGTTAACTTCTCGTTGGTTCCATTAATAACCCATTAATAACTTCTACATTTAATTATGCAAAATAAATTAGCAAAATACATCATTGTTGGGCAGAAATATTTGCTAACTAATTATTTAATTTGCCAAAATACCGTTTGGCGGTCAAGATTATGATTATCCATTGGGCTAATCCATAATATCAAACACACCAACACGTAACTTAGTATGACTTTAATTCACATAATTATTTTGATTAAGTGCTTTCCGTTGGGCCAACACTAACTTCGAAAATTATGTAGTCATAAGTATGATCGTCATTCACTTAACTATTTTAACCGATAGCCTTCCTTTAGGCATGACAACTAGTTTTAACAATAAAGTAGTCATAAGACATGTTAAACATAAAATTACAAATATGTCAAATAATGCCCTATTTAATAAGAATCATTTTGTAAGAAAACACTCTCTTAATGTTTATAACCAAAACAAAGAGACTTTGTAGTTCTCTTACAATTAAGTTAAACATAATGAAAGTAAACACTCGAATAATTTGCCTAGAAAGTTATGACAAAATAGAGTTTATAATATACTTTCTTTTGAACAAAACATAACCAAAGATTGGCGTTCAACATGACGTAAAATAACCATCACACCTGTAATTTATAATCATTGTTATTGTCAAGTTTATTTACGTGTAATATTTAATGTAGAATATACTTTTGATATTGTGAGACATTAAAAATAATAAGATTGGATAGTTAATGACACTATATAATTCCAATTAATATTATATACAATTATGTCGAGATGACCAGCATAAAATTAATTCACTGAAACAAAAGTCATGGAATATATACACAACTAACCTTGGTCAGAATATACTCTTAACACAATGAGTAAAAAAAATTCTTATTTTTTTAGACTTTAGGAGATTCATTAAGTGACAGGGGTAGTAAATATTTTATTTGTCATATAGTAAATCCTATCGCTTAGATGTGACACATTTCACGTCACAAAACAATATAAATATATTTATGATGTTATTAGATTAAATTAATGACAATAAAACATAAGATAATTACTCGTATACTTAAAATCATTCATTAGAATTCTACACGTATATGCATCAACAATTTGGGCTACCACGTTAAACGTCAAAAAATAGCCACGATTAGTTTTCATGTTTATCTTATATGTTTTTTATGAATTATTCTCCATTGTTAAAAAAACAAAAAAACATTTAACTCCTTTTAGTCAAGATCTAGAAAAAGAATACAAGCGATAACATTTGATTTCTCACACTGACAGTACGCCATAATATTAGAAATCATTAATACTGAGATTGTTACATCGTTACATATTATAAACCATGCTCAAATGCCACATGTTGATTAATTATCCCAAGAAACATTTAATCATAATATGAACGATCAAATAATATTAAGCATAACATAAAACTTACTTGATACGAGAGTTGAGATTACCATGAACGAAGAACCCGGGTAGGATTGCGATCTTCTACTTAATCATCTCTTCTTAGTGATGGATCGTAATGTTTGTGTGTATTTTTATGAGGTGAATAATCCTCTATTTATAAGAGAGGTCAAGCAGGGATCAACTCCTAATTATGTATTGATTATGAAATCATTTCCATAATACATTACCTAGATATTATTATATAAGAAAATTGGATCTCCCATCAAGATACAATATCCTATAGAGTTTCATTATGGTAACTAAATATTATATAATTACTTTTAATATTACCAATATAAATCAACAATATATAATGTACAAATATATTAATGCATTAAATAGGTTAGGCCACAATAATGGAGAAAAGGGTTTCGATTTTACTTCTGATCAGTTTTGTGATATCTGTAGGATATGTAATATGTATTGTGGTGTTTAATAATATTGTGAGATAACAAGTTGGTCGGCCCGCGCTCCGTTGCAGGACGATCGGTATGCGTCTTGTTGTTAACCGTGGAATGGGTCGCCTGAGTAGGTCGTTTGATACAAACAGATTGAAGTCATAGCGGTTCATAAAAGGATGCCATTCCACCCGCATCCATTTTCAATCAAACCACGAACCAAGCATATTTTCACTTGCACGACCCACTTAAATTCTGTAGCGACTGTGTTAATACAAATATTGTCAAAAAACGTTATTTATATTTTTTGACCTCTTAATGTTTTGATAATAACAAAATGTAAAAACGTTTACAATAATATTAAACGTTTACAAATTATTAATCGTAAAATTCCATTTCTAAGATTAGTAATCACTTAAGGTATGAACAAACAAATCATTAAGCAAGATTAGTGATCAAGAAAATATTTTTCTCTTATCCATTACATTTTTACAAAATAATTTCACAAAATTAATTATACAAAATATTTTCTAATTAAAAGAAAAGTTTTATTAAAAACTTAAAATTTGAAATTCAAAATTTCCCTCCAAAATGGAAGCTTCTATACCAGATACAACTTTCCCCGCAAAAAGATAAAAAATGGAGCGTAGTCTACTGGCGGCCCCCTTATAGGTCTGGCAGCCCCCTTATATATCTGGGACCGCCGAGACCGCCGCCAGTGACCGTTGGATTTTTCTGCCTATAAATACTGCTCCATTCCTTGTAGAAAATCAGACCTCTTTGCACGAATTTTCTCACACTTTTTTCTCTCTCTAAAAACCTTCTTTCTCTCACTAAATATCTTGATCACTAACATCTCTTAATCTTGTTTCAAGTGATCTAATCTCTCCTTCTCATCTTTTTCCTCTCATTCAAGTGCAAGAGAAGAACACCCGTATTCGCCAAAAAACGAAGTGTTGATTAGTGATCTCTCCTCCTTTCTTCTAAGTATCAAATCTCTATTGTAATTATCTTGTGTATTTATGTAATTCAGATATTGTGTAAATCCGACAGTGTAGATCTAGTGATCGTGTATTGATTGTGAAGTGTTAGATTGGTTCTAGCTAAGATTAGGACTTAACATTTAGCTTAGTGTCGGAAAATAACGTAAGCGACGTGTAAACGGTTTTCTCCGCCTGAAGGGAGCTTGTTGACACAGTGAAATCTCGAGTAGGATACTCAGGGAGTGGAGTAGGGCGACGAAGATCTTCATAGCCGAACCACTATAAATCTTGGTGTCTTGGTTTGATTGTTCCTTCTCTCATCTCTTTATATTGTTGTGATTGTTATTTTCTATTAGTTAAGATATTTACTTAATTGATTCATATTGTTGGTTGGTTAAACATACTACTCAAATCTAAGTATTTTGAAAGCAAAGTCTTAAAATGAAAACGAACCTGTAAACTATTCAACCCCCTTCTAGTTTCTACAATTGGTATCAGGAGCCAATGTCACTCAAGATTTTTTAACTATACTGTATTTTAAAGCTTGTATCGATCTATGGATTCCGACAAATATCTAGAAGGAGAATCTATGCAAACACCACCACTCTTTAAAGTGATAGTTTTATTTATTGGAAAATGGATTCGAGACATATGTTAAATCAAAAGATCTAGATCTTTGGCATGTCATTACCAATAGTGATTTTCAACTAATGTGTGTTTTGCAAGTTTTAAATTTATAATACTAGAAATACCGATTTTTACTAAAAACACAACACTCAGGAAGTATACCCATTCGTGTATAGTATAACTTTAGGTAAGTCCAGGTCATTCCACGAGAATTGAAGTTTTCATAGTTTGTAATTAAGGTGTTAAGATTAATAAGATTGTCACGGATCAAATTAACCAACTCTTGCATATATCGAATATTGTAAAGAAAGCAATAAAAGGATGATTCAAGTAAATAATTAAAGTATGTTTATTTAGGAAATGATCACTTAGATAATGATGTGTTTGGAATAGTGTTTATAAGTTTAGAAAATAGAGTTATCACAAGTTATAAATCCTTTCTGCCTTTAAATATAATGAGTGATTATATCGATTAATAACAACAAATCCTTTCGACCTTTATAAGTTATAACCAATATATTAAGTGGAATGATTAAACACATATATAAAAGAACCCTTTCGGCCTATATTCTTATATAAAATATGTTTTACCAATTCAATAAACACATATCCAAACGCTCCATATCAAAGATCACATTATGCCCAAACAAACATAAGATTACTACTCCATAATCAAAGTAACAAAACACATAACATTCATCATGAATTCAATAAAGATCATATTCAAAAGAGTAACAAGGTTTATACCGACTTCAAGAGCAAAATATGGTGATTTCACAAGAATTTCCCAAGAACATCTTATTATATTCAAAGCAAAATCCGGAAACTATGAACAATTCTGTCACAATCGATTATAGATTCGAATAAACACTTCTATTATGCTTCTTTGATGGATCAAAACCTGGGAATTGATGGTGGAGAGTGGTGGTAGTCGATGGTGGTGATGGTGGTTTGAAGGGGAGTTTGGATCCTTGGTTTGTCAAGCCAAGATCACCAAAAACACCTATTCTAAGTTGTAGAATCGGATGGGATTTGTTTGTGTGATGGTGTGTGAAATGAGAGAGCATAGGAGGGTATTTATAGGCTTTTCAGGTGCCAAAGTTATGCACGCTTCATTTAATTGCCTTTGATTTTCTCCACCGCCTCAAAAGTGCGCCGCACTTTAGGTGTTAAAGGACTTTTCAGTACTGGTGAAAAGTACGCCGCACTTTCTGCAAGTGCGGAGTACTTTTGGTTGTTTTCAGCAGTTAGCCTCTTATGTGGTTGTAGATAATTGAATTCCGCTCGCGTGGCCACTTGAACCAACTAAATCGGAGTTCGTATGACCGAGTTATGATCAAAACAGTGAACAGGTGTCGGGAAGCTCTGAGTTTGAGTTATTTCTTCGTTTAGGCTTCAATTCTTCGTGTAATCTTTCGTTTTCTTCCACGACACATATCATGAACCTATAATAGCAAATATACTTGATTAAGTATCGAAAGTTCACGAGAAATTATCAAATATATATAAATAATGCCGCCAAAAACATGTATAATCTAGGCGTTATCAAATCCCTCCACACTTAGATATTGCTTGCCCTCAAGCAATTAAAGCAAGAAAACAAGATCATTTATCGTAACGTGGAGAAAAAATCATTTTAGCATAAACAAGTGTTTACCAGAACGCCAAGCTTGTGTTGAATTCTGAGAAATATGGCGTAAAACAAAACGCCAAGCTTGTGTATTCTACCACATGTAATATAATACTCCAATTATATAAGTTTCCAAGTGTAAAATGCCAACAACCTATCCAAGCTCCACCTGTTTTATTTAGTCTGCAAAATAGACACAACTACAAGAAAAACATTAAATATAAAAGCGCACTTTCGTAGGCACCACGGTTGCATTTAGCCCATGAAACAAGCCTTTAAACCCCTCGGTGGTGGACGAGTTATAGTCTCGTGAGGGGTTTCAGTGAACACACCCACAAAGTTTGATAAAAAAAATTTGCATGCAGAAATTGAGTAAGATATACACGTGCCCATGCACATCAAACTTATCAAACTGCAAATTTTTTGTTATATATATATATATATATATATATATATATATATATTAGCTTTTTTTATATAGGTTTATTATTATTTACTATTACTACTACTACTATTCTTTTTGTTATACTCAACTTGATTCAGGATACCTTGACAATACGGTTCAAGTGGGAATGATCCACATTTAAATATTAAGGGTATGAGGTCTTTGGTATATACTCATGGAATGGATATTCATTTGTTTTAACCACATGATAGTTTCCTTTCGATGTTTTAATAGGGCGGTCTTTTTTTGATTTTATTGTTAACGATGATAGAGGGTGGTGAATCTTTTTGAATTTTTGGATGGTCATCAAACTTTCCACTCCCGATGAATACAACATTCACGTGCTCAGTTTGAGCTTGAGGAGGAGGAGGAGGAGGGTTAGTCCTCTTGGTTTGTTCTAAAGATACGTTTTGAGACTTCTCCCACTCATTTATTTTCCTTTCCATGTTTTTAAAGATAGTTTGGAAATTCTTTTTATTTTTCTTCATCTTTAAAATCATATCATTAACATTGTTCTTGAAAAACATATTTGTAACTCTTTGACCATCCAAGAATTTTGTGATTGATTTTTTAAGATCTGTTTTAGATTGAGGTTCTTGGTTGACTGTTTTAGACTCTTTGTTAGGTAAAACACCGATGGTTTTACCATCATCTATGGCAAAAAGTTTCCAATGAACATTTCTCATGCTATGGATACATCTTTTGAAATCTTCGCGGTTATTTCTCACATCATTGTTTAATTCTGTGAGCGATTTCTCATAATCATTACAATCATGATGGGATTGGTGAGAATATGAGTAATGAGGAATTCGGTCTTGATAACCTCCAGATTGGATGTAATTTACTTCACGGCGTTCACACATCGGCATGTCATCGTTCATGTGGTTTTTAGAAGCGTTTCCCTCTCTAAGCTCATTGTATTTGTTACGTATATCTTGCAATTCTTCATTTACGCTTATAATTTGAGAATCCATAGCCTTTATTTTTTCCATAAATCGAGAATTATCAGTATTACTATCACTTCCATCGGCGAAGGAAATAGATTTTTGATGATGTTCTTTTTTAGACTTAATGGGCCAATCATGTTCGAAAAGGACTTTGTCCTTGAGAAATTGAAAAGCTTGATTTGGACTTTTGTAGAGGAAGATTTCTCCGGCTGTTACTTCTAGGATTCCTTAAGTATGTTCGTCTAGACCGTGATAGAATATTTGAATAATAGCTCTTTTGGTCAGACCGTGCCCATGACATTTTCGAAGCATGTTCTTGAGTCGTAACCAAGCGTCGATTAGACTTTCACATACGAGTTGAGAGAAATTTCTGATTTCAAGTAAAAGACGGTTAAATATCGAAGGTGGAAAGAATTTGTTTATAAAAGCTTCTCTCATTTGTTCCCACGATGTTATAGACTCTTCATTTAGTTCGTTAAACCAGGTTTTAGCTTTATCGCATAATGAAAAAGGAAATATCAAAAGCTTAACAGCTTCACTCTGCGTTTCACCGTATCTGAACATGTTGCAGATTGGGAGAAATTCACGGAGGTGGTCATGCAGATCGGCCTGCAAATAACCATCGAATTTATTTTCCCGAATCATTTTTAAGTGGGTACTGTTGATAACAAAGTTGTCATCAACATCGAGTTGAATAATGGCAGAATTAGGAGTCGGTGCTACAGTCTTAGCACTTTCCCACATAGGCTGATCATCAGGATCGAGAATTATTTGTTTGGGTTCAACAGCCTCTTCAGGTTCTTTTTGGAACATTTTAAATTTACAAGTCCTTGTTATTAAATTTTTGTTTAATTTATATATAAGATTGACTAGTTATTTTCCGAAAGATAGGGGATTTATACATACATTAAGCATTTTGCAAAGAGACATTTTTATATATATAATTAAGGCTAGGAGGATAATATTCAAAATAAAGTCAATTATTTTTATATATTTTTTTATTAGATTTTTATATATATTAGATATATTTTAGTTTTTATTATATATATATATATATATATATATATATATATATATATATAT
>BQNB010142490.1:7049-17128 GCA_026074375.1 Tanacetum coccineum | reverse complement strand
ATGTAAGGTTTCGCTGGTTGATTGGCTTAAGTGTCCTTTGTAATGTTTTTTAGTCTAGTTTTTTGCTAGACTCTCGTAATGAATTGTTGTTCAAAAAAAAAATCTTAAAAATGATAGTATCTTGATCGTACTCGAACAACGCAAGCGTATAATACGATTTCAAAAGTTCATGCTTAGTAACAAAGATTATTAGGTGGTATTTCAACTCGACTACACACATAGTAACCTCATATACCTTCATTTAAGTTTGTTTCAATAATATTTTACTCTACTTTATCCCAGTCATATTAAAAGAATGGTTCTCAGCCAGTGACGGAGCCAGGGTTGTTCAGTCGGGTAGCACTAAAATCGTCTAAAAAACTATCTAAGAAGAATCATAAAGATGTTTTGGTACTTTGTCGTTGATGTTTGATGGTTGATATTCACTGTTCCACCGCATATTGAGTATTTTCTAATGTATAGAGTGGGCTTTGTATTTTATTTTGGGTGAGCCTTTTAAAGTCTTTTATACATACCCATCAAAATACGCATACTACTAGTACTTATCAAAAACTTGAGGTTGGCCTTGGCCCACCCTCTTCATAATGTCCCTCCGTCCCTGTTCTCAGCGATGTTGTTTACATAAAAAGGATTAAAAAGGAAAAGGGCCATTATTAAAACGGTTTAGCCGGGCAACGCATGGGTATTGCACTAGTTATCTTATGTTGTTTTTTTACGTCGAAATCAAACATTTGAAATGAATGAAATTAATGACAACAATGTCATTCCATGTGGAAATAGAATGGAAAAAAGGTAATGGAACGAAAATAGTTGTTACACGAAGTGGCAAATCTAGGATTTTAGGGCGTGTGTAGCACAAAATATTAGTAGTACTTTTTATCGGACTTGGGAGTCTGAAAACACCCAAAAACATGTGTAGCATGATTAGGAAAAGCAATGCTATAAACACTTTTTGTACTGTGCTTTAGTTCAGTACGGTACGTGTTGCGAATCATGTGAATCCGCCTTGGTCCACAATTGGGCGAATATTTAGCATAGATTTAAATAAATATGACGTTTTAGTATTAAAAATCGTTGTTCCCAGATTTAGAGTTGTATGTATATATCAGTGAACCAAGACGAGCAACATATTTTAATAATTGATTAGGGTGCACTTAGTTTTCATTAGCTTGATTAAAGGTTGATTTAAATTTCATTGCTAAATAGGTGCCTCTCTATACAACTATCATACGAGATTTTATAAAACATGAGATAATAAGTTGAGAATATTTTATTTATAAAAAAGGTCTGATTTCGGGTGCTTTTTGGCCCAGTCATTGACCACCCCAGAAAGAATAGCTTCGGCAACTCTTCTGGCCTAGTAAGGCACCAACTTGAGTAGGCAGGAGCCGAGACTCGAACTCTTGACCTTTTATCTATGTAATCTCCTTGAGTGAGCCTGAGAGTTTTTCGAAGATGGGTACCAACTGAGCTCTTCAATGGATACAAACTCTCCAGAATATTTTATACAGCACTATACTTAATTTGATACCACGTACTGTAAAAAGTAATTAAAATGTTATACAGTAACAAATAAGTCTCTCTCTGACGCAAGTAGCTTTACTAGTTTGTATACCAGTTTGGGCTCATTGTTTTCAATACCAATTTGGGACTAATAAGTTTTCTTCTGTGGATAAGTTTAGTGTAGCACAAAGGAAGCGAACAAAGAAGCCGAGCAAGTTTATGTTTCACCGGCCGATCCCATGTGTGGCACGTGGCACATGTAGCCAAGGGGTAGATCCACCCTTGGTTACAGAAGTGGTAATGAATTAAATCAAATAATAAGTCATTACATTCTCAAACTCAAAACAAACAATAATTTTTTATTCTAAAACAGTTAAACGTGCGGTTCACATAATGTAATAGTATCTTTATACGGAGCCAAAGTTGACCCGTTGTCGAGTAAAATAGAAAAAAAAACACCCCACTAAATTCAAACCTTTGTTTTGTTATGTGGTAAAGTATTTGTGTGTTTAACTCTGGTAAAGAAGTTGATAACTAAAAATCAACATCAAATTGTAAAAAAAAAAATTAAATTTCAAGAAAATAAAAACTTAGTTTAAAATATGTGATGTAACGTGCGGATTATATTTATTCATTAAAAATACATGCGTATGAAACTCTAAAATAAAAAATAATAAAAAAATGCAAAATGAGAAATAATACAAACGGTTATTATACAGAGATGTTACTAAAGTTTACGTGAATGTTCGATTAAGTTACTAAAGTTTCATTTTGTTCACTTGGGTTACTAAAGTTATGAAACATAACTTTAAGGTTACTAAAGTTGTAAAAATATACGTAAACATCACTTAACTTGTAAAAACGCGACATTTATGTTACTTAACTTATCAAAAAATATGCATTCAGGTTATTCGAATAACACTGAAATTATAGTGAGGTATGCTTCTTATAAGTTTAGTAACCAAAGTGAACAAAATGAAACTATAGTAACTTAATCGAACATTCATGTAAACTTTAGTAACATATTTGTATAATAACCCATAATACAAATATTAAGGTAATACATGCGTTTGAAACTTTAAAAATGAAAAAAATAAAAAATAATCCAATATACGAAATAATAAAAAAATAAGGATATGTATGAACTATTAGCCACCATGCAACATATAATGGAATATGTTGGTATTCAATTACTGACATAATAACCTACAACACAATACTAACACTTATTTATACCAATCACTCAAGCTAGAGTATATAAAGAAGCAATATATTTTCTCTTTGATCCATGTGGGATATAAAAAGTGTTGTAGATTTCATTTAAAAGTATCAATACACTTGTTCATGCTAGAGATATACATCTTACTTTTGGTACTTCGCTATTATTTATTTATTTATTAGGTTTTGATCTTTATCATATATATATATATATATATATATATATATATATATATATATATATATATATATATATATCAATATACTGTGCTTTGAACCCGCCTGTACTTCCTCCTATTCCGCCTGAAGGGGTAAAAGTCCCGAGTGGGACTCGAACTTGAGACCTCCCCTATACTAATAATCTAATTAGACAATATTTTTGTAGTAAACGCATTTGACTTAAGTGATTACTCAGTTTAAAGAAGAAATTAGTAATAATTTTTTTCGTGTGTTTTTGAAGAATGTAATTTACTTTTGGTGTGATGTATCCCATTGAAGTAGCATTCGATCCTTTCGTAATTCAAATATCTAAAATGAGTTCACGACCAAATTTTCATAAATAACTGACTTGTATATTTTAGTGTCAATTTCAAATCACATCATCACATGTTTGTTTGGTTAGGTGTAGTGAATTGGCGAAAGAATATAATGGATGATCACATTGTAACTAACTGAATGAGTTATTATTGTTCGCTTGTCATGTTTGGTTGTGATATTTGAATGAAATGAACTATTATGTTATACTATTGTTTATAGGTCGTAATCAATATTCGAAATGAATGTAATGACAACAATGTCATTCCATGTCGAAATGAAATGAAAAGAAAGCAATGGAATGAAAAGAGTTGTTACATTGATAATATAGAGAGCCAAAGTTGATCCGTTGTCGAGTAAAATAGAAAAGGACGCCCCCATTGAATTTAAACATTTGTTCTGTTACATGATGAAGAATTTGTGTGCTTAAGTGTCAGGAAAAGAGATTCAAAAGTTAGTTTAAAATCTCCAACGTACGGATTATATTTACTCGTTAAAAGTAGAAAAAGCCAAAATGAGAAATAATAAAAAATAGATTATATTTACTCGTTAAAAGTACAAAAAGCCAAAAGAGATTCAAAAGTTAGTTTAAAATCTCCAACGTACGAATTATATTTACTCGTTAAAAGTACAAAAAGCCAAAATGAGAAATTAATAATAAAAAATGGATTATATTTACTCGTTAAAAGTACAAAAGCCAAAATGAGAAATAATGAAAAAAAAAATAAACATATGTACAAATTATTATTAGATATGTTGGTATTCAGTATCAAACATAATATCCCAATAACACAATACTAACACTTTTTGTATAAACCACTAATTTGTTATGTTATATAATACTTAATGAAAACTATATCAATGAAAAAACATTTAAAACCCAATCAATTCATATATTTTGCATCAATTATTATATAACACAAAAAGAAATAATTAAGGTCAAGGTTGCAAAAGTTTGACTTCAAAAGTCAATAGTGGACACTTATTTAAGGACGGATGGAGTATTAGATATGTTGGTATTCAGTATCAAACATAATATCCCAATAACACAATACTAACACTTTTTGTATAAACCACGCACGCTAGAGTATATAAAGAAGCCGTATATTTTCTCTTTGACCCATGTGGGATAGGAAAGTAGAAAACTTGAAACAATTTCGTTTAAAAAACAATACAATTGTTCTAGCTAGAGACATAACATTTACTTTGGTAATCGAATATTATTCATCTTTTTATTGGGTTTTGATAAAATTTATCTTAATCCCAAATATATGTTCATCTAGTAACAAGGCAAGTGGAGTCGGATGCCACCACGAAAGTAAAAATGAATTTTGTTAGCCGGTTAGATATATAGAAAGTGTATAAGTAAACTGTAAAAGGATCAAAACAAGGTGAGATACAAAAGAGTGTTATTCAAAACCCAATCCATCCATCCATTTTGGCGGGGGACAGATTAAAAGGAAGTAGTGATTCGCAGCTCCTGTTTCATATATTGTCGAAATAATCACTCTTCCACTCTAAAGGTATCTATACCTAAGAACCAATTTTAAACCGAGTAAATATACCAAAAAAAGTTTTCATATCACAACATTGTTCTTTATTGTAGTATTCGACATGCATTTATATTATTAGTAGTTGCTAGCAATTAGTGTAAGTACTCAACTCTTAGTGGAGCATAATTGTGTGCATATTGGAATCTAAAAGTAAAGATGCACAAATGATAACTGATATACAATGTTTCTTTGACCTAGATTACTTTGTTTGCATTTTGTACAAAAAAAGATTATCGATCTCTTTGGTACTTGACAGATTTGGGATTTTTGACCCATTATATGAGTATTATCTTAAACAACCCAAACAGTCAATTTGAGAACATTAGATAAAAATGAAATGGGGCAAACCGGTCATATTTCATCCAAAGTGTCATTTCTTGTATACAAGCTCGTAATTATTTTTATTTATTTAAAACCTTAGAGTCAGACAATCTAGTTTGCTGATCATGTTTAATGTACATATTAGTTTTAAAAATATGCACAAAAACGTGCTTGTGGGTCAATCAAGCCTTATTTATTCAACCCGCACTGGAAGCCCTATTTTGACCAATTCCAGCAGGTTACACTTTTCCTTCTTTAAATTTTGACTCTTGCCTTCACCAATGTAGGTTGGCATAATTACTGATCATCCGTTGCCAACATCATTTGCTAAGGACGCTGATGGTTTTTGTGGCTACATTAGAGATCCTGCTTTTGGTTGTTTTCTAAACATCTGGATTATTTTCACGATGATATTGTTTTGTAAACTCGAACCACCATTCATTTGACTGTTGTTTATTCGTTTAATAGCCATGACTGGCATCGTATAGTACTAAAGGAAATTGTAGAAAAGTGACTTAAACTTTAAGGGTTGTTTCGTAAACTTGGTAATTCGTATGACTTGTCCACCAAGTTTGTTTGGAATTTGGAAACTATCCTATTAGTTTAGCCTATAAATAGGGATTGATAGATTTAGTTTTCTTTGTACTGTTTGAATTAGAGTTTGGTACATTTGAATTAGAAATTTGTGTCGGTACCTTTGAATTTAGTTTGTTAATTTGGTTTGGTTATTTGAATAAAGTTTTCGCTTCGTTTGTTCGACTTTGTTTGTTCGTTTTGTGTTTTAGATTATCAACATAAATTGTAAAAGAGTGGTTAATCTCTTGTTGTAAATTACTAACACGTAACTTTTGTGTAAAAATGAGGACTATAACATCCAAACCTAAGACAGTTAACGACGTTTTTAAATTTCAAATTTTACCTTATTATATAAGACGTATAAATCATCGTTTATATTTTACTACTCATCATCTTGTCCTTATTTTTTATATGCGAGTCTTCCATCTAAATCCTTGAAATCTCCATTCTTTAACCTTGCAACTTTGATTTCTCATGTAGCCAAGGGGTAGATCCGCCTTTGGTTACAGAAGTGGTAATGAATTAAATTAAGTAATAAGTCATTACATTCTAAAGCTCAAAACAAACAATATTTTCCTCTTCTAAAACGTGCGGTTCACATGGTATATCATTATATGGAGCCAAAGTTGACCCGTTGTCGAGTAAAATAGAAAAGGACACCCCAATGAATTTAAACCTTTTTTTGTCGTGTGATGAGATATTTGTATGTTTAACTGTCTCGTAAATAAGTTGATAAACAAAAATTAACACCGAAAGGATTGTAAGAAAACTTTCAGAAAATAAAAACTTAATCTGAATCTCCACTGAAACGTGTAGATTATATTTACTCGTTAAAAATACATGCATATGAAATTTCAAAATGAAAAAAAAATCCAAAATGAAAAATAGAAAAGAATCAAAATGAGAAATAATAAAAATTAAAAAGGTTAATATACATGAGTATGAAACTTCAAAAATGAAAAAAAAACAATAACAAAATATCCTGACAACACAATACTAATACTTAATTGTGCATATCATCCACGCTAGAGTATATAAAAAAGCAATATATTTTCTGTTTGATCCATGCGGGATATGAAAGTAGAAAACTTGAAACAATTTCATTTATAAGTAACAATACAATTGTTCTAGCTAGAGATATAAATATATGCTAACTACTAACAAGGGAAGTGGAATTGGATGGGGTGTACTCTATCACCGCGAAAGTAAAAATGAATGTTGTTTGATAGGAAGTGTATATTGAGGTGTTCACGAATCGGGTAATATCCACAGAAGTTGAAACTGAAACCGAACTGAATTAGATATCAGTTTTCAGTTTAAATTAGTTTCTTGAAAATGCTCATTAGGCTGTAGTAGCTCGGTCAAGGTAGAATTAGTTTCTTGAAAATGCTCCATAAATATTCAAGTATGCACATGTATACAAGGTTGTTGTTGTCCTATCTCTTTTAGTATAAGTTTACAGACTAGTCGTGTTCAGATACTTTTTAGACATTTATAACCTTGCTACTCGCATACTAAATACATGACATACGACTGAGGCCCGTTTTCAGAGTTCAAGAGTGTCGTTTTCCTGTTTTGGTGAGCTGGTGGTAGGGTATGCATATGATTAGAGCATCAAATAGTTATGATCACTTAATTTCTGTTAGTGCTCGAAGGACTAACATACGATGTACTTGTTCAACTAATATAGATAATAGCCTCATTGGGTTTTGGACTTATATGGCTGACTTGTGTTCTTGAAATGATATCATACCGCTAGGAACTGCGTAATGGGTTGTTTTATGGTTAATATCTTGTGATTCATTGTCTGGTTTCAAAAGGCAAAAAATCATACATATTGATTGGTTTAATGACTTGATCAGTGTCTTTGAAGGAACTTGTATCAGTCTTGTATCTAGGAAAATGGTCTATCCAGGTCATTTTAGGCATTTGAATTGGCAAAAGAAAATCATGCATTGCATTTTGAAATGCTTACTCATGTTGCCTGCATCTTTTTTGCATATCATACTTTGTCTTAAGAGTTTGGTTGAGGGAGAACTAGTTTCATGGGCATGTATGATAAAGGTTGAAGGATGTGCCTGTGTTCCAGGTTCTTGCTGTAGTATAAGCTCACTACTTGCAAATTGTACATGCTAGACGGTTCCGAGACCTGATTTAGATTTTAAGGATATTCTTCTCTTGTTTTGGGTGTGCATTTGATTAGTTCATCGCACATAATATAGTCACTTAATTCTTGTTACTTGTTAGTGCTACAGGCACAAATATGTTTAAATTAGGGAAACTTTTCAGCATTATAGGGCCTTGAACTTGCAGATTTTTGTGGCTATTCTTCTCGTAAAGAGACTTATACCCTTAACTCCTAAGAACTACATAGGTTTGGGCATGAGATGCACATAGTGAGTATTGATATATGCAGATATAGTCTGAAGTTTATCAATAAAAAGTAACTAGGACTGCAATTTTCATACGCATGACATACCGATGGTAAGTGAGGTTGTGGCTTCTTAAATTTTTGCAGGTCATTTGTGCCTGCAAATGAGTTGGGAGGTTTATATTCCTTTGGTTCACCTTGGGGAGAGAATTAGTAGCAAACGAGACATAAAGGGTAGAACCCGAGGCTTTGCTATAGAACAGTATAGTTCGTTGGGGGAATTTCTAACGAGTGGCCATTCCTCACGAGTTTTTTTGAGTTCATTTTGGGTGTTTAGGCTTGCTTTCCTTTATATATAGGCGTGGATGCCAGCCAAAGACCTCATGGTTGGTGATTTTTCTATAGGTAAATGGGTGTCAATCTGGCTAATGGATAATATCAAATTTCGCATACTCACGGGTGTCGCATCTCTCTCCTCCTGTACATTTATACAAATCATATTAAAAACCATCTCACATTTGTACTCTCTCCATGTATTCATTTAAACTTGTAAGGAAACCATGCATCTCTTCTCTCTTATGCTCGGGGTATGACTTTTTAAACATAACCAGATCTTGCATTGCTGATGATGTGCACTCAACATACCTAGTTAACAGTTTTTGTGAGTCTCTTGATGAAAGTCTTACACGTCTATATGGAATATAACACTTATCAAAGATAAATAACATAAGTAATAACTTTTCAATCGTGTAATGCTTTATTGATACATAATCAAAGTATTTTAATGTGCTATGGATCCCACAAGTTGAATGACAATGTAAGATTACCTTTGAACAAGTAAACTTGAATGAGAATCAAGTTTACAAGCAAACTTATTCAGACCCGCTGATTGAGACAGCTGATGAGTAAGTTCGACAAATGAGTAAATGACTATAATAACAACAATAAAAGCGATAACATTTACTCCTTACAACATTCTCTATTTATACTAATACGAGGTTGTATCCTTAGTGGGGGTAAGTGTAATGTGTCAAGAATCCTGAGGAGGACGTACACAACATTTAATGCACGTCCATTCTTGGAAACACCTCGCTCATACTTTAGTGAACAGTTCTGTCAACTGTTCACTACTTTTACCAACTTTGTACATGGTACAAGCTTTAACTCAAATAACTTTTTGTCCCGCCTCAAAGCAGTGTTTAGTTTCCCGCCTAAACCTAGTTTAGAGAAAAGCTTAAGTTCCGCTTGTTCTTCTTCGAAGGGTAACAAGATAGTCAAAGTATTGCCACCTCTGACTGTCCTTAAAACTACAGAGTATTCCTTCTACATACCAGCTGATATCCTGACGAGTATGTCTTCAAGTAATCTTCGACTTCCCTGACGATGTCTTTGACTTGAATACGTCTGAGGTTGCCCGGTCAAACCCAATCGAACCCGTCCAAACCGGAAAAGCCCGGTCATACCCGTCCACACCCGGTGAAACACGACCATCTTGACATACATGGTAAGTGAGGTTGTGGCTTCTTAGATTGTTGCAGGTCATTCGTTCCTGCAAATGACTTGGGAGGTAAAGGTAAAGGGTCCTACCCGAAGCTTTGCTATAGAACATTATAGTTATTTACCGGAATTTCTAACGAGTGGCCATTCCTCACGAGTTTTTTAAAGTTCATTTTGGTGTTTAGGCTTGTTCTCCTTTATATATAGGCGTGGATGCCACTATGCCAGCCAAAGACCTCATGGTTGGTGATTTTGTATGCGAGTAGCCAACGTGGTACTGAACACACCTTGATATGTCGGTTGAAGGAATGTATGTAAATTGTGAGTCACAGTCTCACAGATGGTAGCTCTTATTGTATTTACACTTGGTGTGATAGTTTGGATGTCGCACCCAAAATTTCCAAGCAAGTGGTTAGTTCTTGAATACAACTTTTCCTTGGGTATCCAGCCGCTATTGTGTAGGATAAAGCCATGGTGTTATTTAACTGCCAGACAACGAGTTTGTC
>BQNB010142489.1:5095-17128 GCA_026074375.1 Tanacetum coccineum | reverse complement strand
ACCGCTCTTTTATCTTTTGTTAATTAGCTTGCGTGGGTTAAAGTGCCTTGAATTGATTGTAGTCACCAACCAAACCGTGCCAGTCTTTCAGGCTGAAAACCCCCCTTTTCCCGTTAGAATTAGGATTAAGACTGACATAGGTTTAGAATAGGATAGAATTAACATAGATTAGATAACCAAGATATTAATTAAATTGATGGATTTAACCTCGCTTCAAGTGTTCAACACCCTACTTACCACGAACTTACTACCGATCGGGTACACTGCCCATTAAAGTGTTGTTTTTGGTTTAATCGGCAAAATATAAATTTAAAACTTTAATCAATAAAATATACACCACACAACGACACATCAGCGGTATCATGGGTGATGTAATAGGTGAAGGTACAACAGAAGGTGATGGAGACATGGGAAGTGAACCAGACGTCTATTCGGGTGAAGATGGTGTCTGTACAGGTGGTGCTGGTGGTGGGTAAGCAGAAACATCAATATAAACCATACTGTTGGTCCCACTTCAATAGATCAAATTCCTTAAGCTTGTATAAGGATTAGTTATATTAGATAAATCTAACACAACTATAGTAGAAACTTTGTTTGAATGTATTAAAGATTATGCGGTATCTAATCTTTAATATTTAGAAGAATTATCAATGGAACAGTAATTCTAAGAACATATAATTCAACAAACAAAAGCTCCAATATTATTAATAATATGAATACTCTCAAAGTATTAGGGTTACAAATACCTTGAAGCTATGATAATTCTATGAATGACTCGTATCAAACTCTATGCCCTAGAACCTCCTTTTATACACCAAGGAGTCCTAAACGGCTTACAATACTTTCCTAAGAATATCAAATCTTTTAAACAAATAAGTTATACATATCTTTTACACAAATAACTCATATAAATCACATAAGCAGTACTAACTAACTCAGCAGTACTAACTTCTTCACTAGCAGCATTAACTCCTTCAGCAACATTAACTTTGTACTAACAGTAGTAACTTTTGTACTAGCAGTAGTAACTACTTAGCAGTTTTTCTTCTAAGTCTCTGAGCAGCACTAATATGTACTAGCAGTAGTAACTTTACACTAGCAGTACTAACTGTGTACTAGCAGTAGTAAACACTTAGCATTTTTCTCTAAAGTTCTTGAGTAGTACTAACACAACTAAGCAACATTAACTCTGATATGAGCAGCAGTAATACTAGCAGCATTAAGAAGGCTTTTAATCCCAACAATCCTCTCCTAAACTTGATATTCTTCTTCAAAATCATCAAGTTTCTTCATTTAAAAGCTCCATAATCACCAGGAGGATGCTTCTAAACACTTCATTGATTCTTAAGCTGTTTTATGAGAAGTTTAAGAAGCTGATATGCCATTTCACTGAAATAATCAACCTGAAGCTTCTTGTTCAGCATATCTGTAATTGTAGATGGTATAAGGGGATATCTTTTTTTTACCAGCATGTAAATGTACACATGTTGCATCCTTAAGGAATGTACTCCACATGAGTCATACAGCTTCCATTCCAACACTTTGTAGTCTTGTTATCTTCAACATGTGGTTCAAACATTATCTTCAAATCTCCCCATAACAACAAATCCAAGTCTTACACTGATCTTGTTGACTCATATTTAGCTTTTAACAACTTGTACAAATCTTCCAAATCTTCCCTGCTAAAACTTTTAAGCATTTGACTAAAGATCTTGTACATTTGAGACTTTCCATCAGCTCTTATTATTTGATAATAGCTTTTATTTCCTTCTTTGTGAATCTTCCAGCCAACAATCTTTGGAGACTTAATAGCTAAAGGTACAACATCAATTGCAACCCCTTTTTCATCTGGAATGACTTCCATTAGACTTTGAAACTCTATTGTGTCTTTTTCATCATCCGCATTCTGCTTCTTAGTACTCTCTTGTTCCAACTCTTCTCCTGCTCTCTTTGAACTACCTTCCACCAAGTCTGTTCTGAAGTCAACAAATGTATTTACTCTCATGAAAGCTCTGTCAAACATCTTCTGAATAAAATCAAAAGATTTGTTCTTTAAGTCTTTGACCTTCTTTCCTTCCATATTCTTTAGGTAAGTACACATGATTTTTCTTTGTTGAGCTTGGGTTGGTGGTTTGTTCCTCTTCTCTTCTGCACTTTTAGCAGCAAAGTGGTTTCTTCTTTGCTCCAAGAGTTGTTGAAATAATTTTGCCTTTTCTTCAACAGACAAATCTTCTTGCTCCTCTGCTTATAGTCTTTGAGCCAATTCATAATTAGCCTCAATCTTAGCCTGAATATCATCCCATTCTTCAATCAAGGCAACATTGGCTTCATTTTCCTTTTCAGCTTTTTCTCTTGCAAGTCTTTCTTCTTTATCAAATTCAGCTTGTAACGTTTTAGCAGCTTCTTCATCAAGCATGATTTCAACATCTTTCTTCTTAGACTTCACAGGTTCTTCTATCATTATTCCTTAACCTTGTCCTGTGATTGTTGTGAAGAAATTGTTGTTGTAGGTGTACCCAGCTTAGTTATAACAATTCCTTTCCTTGGAGTTAAAATTGCAGCAGTTGTTGTTGTAGCAGTACTAACCTTTATTGAAGCACTGAGAACACTAACTAGTACACTTGGCTCTTCTATAACAACCCCTTTTACCTTGGGTTTTACACTTTTCAAAGCTGCAAGTGCTTGAGCCAAAGTAACTTCATCAACAGTTAAATTCACACCTTTAGCAGCAACTTCTTATTCTGCAAACACCTCATCACCAGTTAAAGCATCCACATCAAATATCTCATTATCAGCATCATCTTGATCATTAACCAGGGTAATTTCTTCATCTACATCAATAGCATTAATCCTCCTCCCCTATTTAGATGCATCCTTACCTAAACTTTCTTCATCTCCAGAGGATTCTACCCTTCTAGACATACCAACTTTGTGTAATCTCTTCAGCCCATGAGTTCTTGACCTCTTTTTCTGTTCAAGCTTTTTGACCCTCCTCTTTAAACTAGCAATTTCATTTTGTTGAGTGGTCTTTGTCTTCTCTAAATCAAGAATCCTTTGTTGTAAATTGGTACATAGTTCCATCAATTCCTTTAGTTTAAGACTATCCTCGTCACTTCAAAGTGTGTTACCTCTTGTGAGCAGTGAATCATTGGAAAGTTTAGATAAATTCTCAAACCTAGTTTGAGCAATATAATCCCCCATGGTTTCTTGGCACCTGGGACCACCACCTGAAGTACTTCCTAGGGAACTAGATTCATTAGGTGTTGCCTTAGATCGGGTCTTAGTTATGCTACCACTGTACTGCTCTGCTTCTAAGCTAGAAGCAGTAGTGGTAGCCCTCACCAAACTGTCACCCAACTCCTTATGGACAACCTCATCTGTAACAATGTTTGTAGGACCACTAGGCTGAGGTACCTGAGTGTCCTTTCTCTTAGGCTTCCTAGGTATTTGAGTCTTTTGAGGTTGAGATGTTGATGGTTGAGTAGTGGTGGGTGTGTGATGGGGATCATTTAGAATTGTTGAACCTTTACCCAATTCTTATTAGTTTTGTACCACCATTGATAGAAATAAAGGTGTTACTCTTCCAGAAAAACATTTTCCTACCCTTCTCATATTTCTAAAAATCTTCTTAGTATGAGAGGGTGCAATGTAAATTCTCTTGTGAGTTGACATATCATCTAGTTGTTGTTCCAGAAATACTTGCATAAACCTTGGATACATAAAAAATTTCCTAGACAAATTATCCAAGTTTCTAACCATACTTTCAAAAATGTATTTTGAAAAGTTGAATTTCTAATTTGTAGCTAAGCAGATAATTGCATATGCCATAGTGCTACTAAATTAATTCCATGCAGTAGTCTTTGAACTTAGGCATTGTAAAATAGTATAAATCAGAAATTTCCATTGTGGAGAGAAGAGTGGTTTATAAAAAGTGAGCTTCTGTGAAATTTTCTCATATCCCATCAATGCAAGTTGTTCAAAAATGGTAGAGTTTGGTAAACAATCAATACCTTTCTCATCTTTTAGTTGAAGATCTCTTCTCACAGATGATTCTATGACAATTATCTTCTTACCATCAACTAAGGCATGTAACTGAACTTCCCCATTAATAGTTTTGGCCTTGACAGTAGACCAGAACTATTCGATACACGAAGTATATATAGTGAGATTAACGGTTAAAGCATACTTTATGGGGTGTGCATTCAAAAAATATACTATTTGTTTAAACCCATCACTTTCTTTGGGTTTAGACAAAAATGAGACCATATTGTGAGTATCTGCAAACTTTAGATTCTCCATTTGTGTTGGGTATTGATAATGGATGATAAAATTGAGTTAGGGTTTGTAGTTAAAGAGTATTTGAAAGATTAAAATCGATTAAATGATTGATTAAAACCCTTAATTGAAATATTTATGAAAATACCCTCAACAACATTAACTTAGAACCAACAGTAGTAACCCAGTAGTAGTAAGTTTTATGCCTAGCAACATTAACTTAGAACCAGCAGTAGTAAGTTATGCCTAGCAACATTAACTTTGAATCACCAGTATTAACTCTAATTCCATTCCAAAAAGCTTTTCCATCATTAATCTAACACTTTTTTTTGCTTTTCCTGCAAAATGTTAGTTCAAAAACCAAGAAAACACAAGCCATAGCAATTTTCACAATTATCACAGTATTAATTATACTTAACAGTATTAAGTATAGCTAACAGTAGTAACTCAGCAGTATTAAGTATAACCAGCAGTACTAATTATACTTAACAGCAGAAACTTTTAATGACATGAATAACAGTACTAATTCATACAAAACTCTACAAAAACATAAAGAGATAAAAGACTTTAAAGATTTATCATTCCAATACTAACAATCAAATATTGAAATCTACTTACATCAAAAGCTTTTGTAAGCAAATCTACAACATTCTTGTCAGTATGGATTTTGACCATTTAAATCAATTTCTTTTCATTGCAATCTCTAATAAAATGATGTCTGATCTCTATATGCTTTGTTTTTTAATGAAAAACAGGATTTTTAATTATGCAAATAGTACTGTTATTATCAATAAAGATCTTGGTATGCATAAAATTATACCCATAATCAAGTAGTTGATTCTGAATCCAAAGCACTTATCCACAACAACTTGAAGCAGCCACATACTTAGCTTCTGTTGTGGAATTTGCAACCACTGTCTGTTTCTTGCACTGCCATGATATTAATCTACATCCAAGGAATTGACAACCTCCTGTTGTAGACTTCTTATCCAAGCTTGCTCCAGCATAATCACTATCAGTGTATGCTACCAAATCAAAAAGAGAATCTTTTGGATACCAAAGACCCAATTTAGGTTGACCTTTTAAGTACCTAAAAATTGTTTTCACAGCATAAAGATGTGAAACCTTTGGATTGACTTGGTATCTTGCACAAGCACACACTGCAAACATGATATCAGGTCTAGAAGATGTAAGATACATCAATGAACCAATCATTGACCTATACATATAAACATTCACTTCTTTACCATCTTCATCCTTGAGCAAAGGCTTTTGAGTTTCCATTGTTATGCTTGAAGTCTTGACTTTTGTAAACCCAAATTTCTTTAAAATTTCTACAACATATTTATCCTGACTAATAAATATGCCATCCTTCTTCTGCTGCACTTGTAATCCTAAGAAGAATATAAGTTCTTATGCATCAACTTCTCAAATGCATTGCATAGCACCTTCTTTGTTAAACTAAAGATGATATCATCCACATAAACTTGGACCAGCAAAATATCACCTTTATGCCTTTTGATGAATAAGGTCTTGTCAATTTTCCCTCTTTGAAACCCATTGTCCAACAAATATGTTGACAAGGTTTCATACCAAGCTCTAGGAGCTTGATGTAGTCCATACAGTGCTTTTTCAACCTTGTATACTCTATCAGGAAAGTCTGGATCTTCAAATCCTGGTGGTTGACATACATACACCTCTTCTTCAATCTTCCCATAGAGAAAAGCACTTTTTACATCCATTTGATACACCATAAAATCTTTAAATGAAGCATAAGCTAAAAATAGCCTAATTGCTTCAATTCTTGCAACAGGGGAAAAGACTTCATCATAGTCAATCCCTTCTTCTTGTGTGTATCCTTGAGCAACCAATCTTGCTTTATTTCTTATCACAATTCCCCTTTCATCCTTTTTATTCTTGAAAACCCATTTAGTGCCTATAGCCCTTTTTCCATTTGGTAAATCCACTAAAGTCTAAACTTCTTGTAACTTGAATTGTAGAAGCTCTTCCTGCATAGCCTCTATCTAGCTTGGATCCTTCAATGCATGAATTACCTTTTTGGGTTCTTCCTGTGATAAAAAGCAAGCAAACAAGCAGTTTTGAAGGTCTTTATGGTTTGTTCTTTGTTGAATAGTACTAACAAACCCATGTTCCTTCAAATTCTTTGACATCTTTCTTGTTTGTGTAGCTGATTGCAAATCTCCAATCACTTGATCAAGAGGATGATCTTTATGAATTCTTGTAGTTGGAATAGGACTGACTTGGATTGTTGTATCCAAATTGTTCATGTCAGCCTCTGCACCATCATCTTCATCATCTCTTGAGAGGTCAAATATGCTATAATCTTCTAAAGCAGGCATATTTGGATCAACTAGAAGTTCAATGCTTGTTTTTCCACCAACAACATTAACTTCATTTGTGCTAGCAGCATTAACATTGTTAGTGCTGTTAACATTATCTTCCTTCTCTTGATCATTACATTCACTATCTTTTCTTAGATCTTCATCAACCTTCTTTTCATCATCACTTGAAGGTTTGGATCCATCATCATGAGAACTCTTTGGATCTTGGGAATATGGTGGATCAGCAGTCCATAATGGTAGCAAAATGTAATCTTTGACAGGTTCTGTCTCCTTTCTAGCTTGACCTGCATTATCACTTGCTTTTGTACCTGCAAAACCATTAGACTGTGTACCTGCAACAATTGGCTTATAATTCATTGTTCTTGTTAGTGCATCAATATCAAATAGCCAATTTGGTCCACTACCTACAACATTAGGTGTATTCTCACTAAACCTAATATGCAAGTTTTCTTCCACTATCCTTGTTCTACTATTGAATACTCTAAAGGCTTTACTATTCAAAGAGTATCCAACAAAGAAACCTTCATCAGCCTTACCATCAAATTTGCCTAAGTGATCTATGGTATTAAGAATAGTAACAGGACACCCAAATGGTCTCATAAAACTTAAAGTTGGTGTTCTACCATGAAAAAGTTCATATGGGGTCTTGTTATGAGGCTTAACTACTAACACTCTATTTTGCACATAGCAAGCAGTATTAACTGCTTCTGCCCAAAAAGTAGTTGGCAACTTAGAATCAGCTAGCATAGTCCTAGCAGCCTCAATTAGTGTCCTATTCCTCCTTTCAGCAACTCCATTTTGTTGAGGAGTTCTAGCTACACTAAATTGTCTTAAAATACCTTGCATCTCACAAAACTGATTCATTTCTCTGTTTTTGAATTCTGTTCCATTATCACATCTAATCACCTTAACCTTGTGATCTAACTAGATTTTCTATCCCAGTTATAAAGGACTTAAGAATGCCACTAGTCTCATCCTTAGCAGCTAGAAAGAAAACCCATGTAAACCTACTGAAATCATTTATGACAACTAGGCAAAACATTTTCTTCATAAGGCTTTTTACAAATATTAGACCAAACAAATCCATATGCAACAAATGTAAAGGAAGACTGATTGAGTTCTCTGTTTTAGACTTACAAGAGGCTGCTATTTCCCATTGAAAAAGAGTGAACCCGAAACCAAATATTGTGATAAATTAGCACAAGTTATGTTGGATTAAACCAGTATTTTACTACCGTAAATACTTCTAATCCCCCCCCCCCCCCCCCAACACGAATGGTTTTTGAGAGTAACTATTGTTCGTCCTTTGGCCACATAAATATATAATATATGTGACATTTGAGATGATTTATTCAAGTAAATGTGTATTTTGTGTGACTATTTCCCGTCCTGTGGCCACATGAATATATAATAAATGTGACGTTTGTGATGATTTAGTCGCACAGCGGGTGTTGTTTTTTCGGAGTTAGTCACATTACAATTTTAAAAAAATGCCAACAAGTCTTAATAATGAGACCATAATGCTTCTTTAAAATCAAGTAAATGTGTATTTTACTGTGACATTGTTCATCAATTGGTCACATTATTGTATGTTTGTGTGGCCTTTTGTAATATTTAGTCACACAAAGCATGTTTTTTTTATTTAGTCACATACAAGTTAACCAAAAGTGGCCAAAAGTGTTAATAAGTATGACCATATGTTATTTAAAGTCAAGTGAATGTGTATTTTGTGTGACTATTCTTCATCCAATGGTCAGATGAATTTTTAGTATGTGTGACATTTTGTAATATTTAGTCACACACATCAAATTAAACAAAGAGTGACCAATAATATAGATAAAGCGTGACCTTATTATGATGCAATCTCTTAACACTATAAACAAATCAATAATTTTTGTCATTATATTATATATATATATTATATATATATATAAATAATATAAGTGGGGATTTTCACTACAAACCACTTTTTTGTAAAAAACCTACAAACCAATTAAGTAAGAACGAAACCCTTTAGATCGATTCTATCAATGGATGAGATTCACTTTCCTTTCCATTAATGTAATTAATGAATCAAAAGGATTGTAAATAAAGACAATTAAATCTGTTAGGAATTTTTAGGAATTTTAATATTAATAATTTTCACGAACAGCTCACGTACCTCTCCATTTAAGTAGGAAAATTAAATTAGGGTCAAACTTATCTCCAATATAAGTAGGAATAAATTAAATTAGGTCAAACTTCTCTTATCTCTTTCCTCTTTTATTTCAATTCGCCACCACTTTTCTCCTTGCCCCAACCATCTCCAGTCAACAAACCCATCAAAAAGTCTACATCTCCATTAATCTTCTTTAGTGACCGTGGAGGAAAAAAAGGAAGGAGGGAGGGATAGAGGGGGGGGGGGATAGAAATTCCGTTGCCTAGCCCCGTAGGCCACACGGATTTTAAGACGACCTTGTTTCTCCATCAGTCGGGCCATGGTTCCTCCATAGGCTCCAATGCTCCCGCCAAGTATAAACAAAACTCATCAGATATTGGTTCATTGTGATTTTTATCGATGCTGGGGTGATGGTTGTGCTAGAGGAGGATGACGATTGCGAACCGGTTGTGGGCAAGGAGGCGAATCCACCATAACCGAACCCACCTGAACTTGAACCTGATTCGATTCCACAAGAACCAAACCCACTAGACAGATTTGTTGCATTTTATTACATATTAAAAGTTCCATTTAAATCCGGAAACGATGTGGTGGTTGTGCTAAAGCTGGACGACGGCGTCCGAATGTCGAATATGACGACGCCGGATATCGAATCTACTATTTATCACTGATTTAAGGTGTTTGATATTATATTATTAATATGGAATCTCGCTTCTGGTTTGATTTTGTGGATGACGAAGCCACGGAATGTGGTGAAGTGTTTTGTCTTGTCCGAGAAGAAAGGGGGTAACGTGCTAACTGTTTATTGTTGTTCACCAATTACACATATCTAAAGTAACATATTACATTCGCATCTCTTTATTATTTTGGAATACAAATGATGGATTGCTTTTTACGGACTTGTCATGTTGTGAAAATAGCTAGTTTATAAATTGCTTAGTGACTCAATAGGTGGTTTTTTTAAGCAGTAAAAAAGTGGATAAAAGCAAGATCATGTATACCTATATCTGAATTCCGTGAATTAATAAATCATGTATGTTTTATCTTAATATGCATTTAAAGTACAATGTCACAAGAATCGCCGGCTGCATATATGTTTTTTGAGAGTGTGGCATATATGTATCTAATTATAATGACCAAGACTCGCAACTTTGCACATATGTTACAGGAAGTCTAATTCATCCATATAGTTCAAAACAATGATGAAAGTGAAGCGACACGTATGTTCATCGAAGAGTGCTAACATGTTTTATGGATAACGTGCAACCATTTAAATTTATGCCAAAGACACATGTTTATGATGACGTGCACATTTATATTTTTGCAAAACACAAATGTTCTCGAAGTCGTGCATATATGTTCTCGAAGCCGTGCATATATGTTCTTGAAGCGTGCACACATGTTTTTAATCTCTTGCACATCCGTATTGTAATTTAATTTAATTTCATTTGATATCAAAATTATGTATTGTATTAGGTTTTTGCTTTGTTATAAATTTAGAGTTTACATGTATATGTTTATGTTTTTGGTTATAAATTTCAAAGATTAAAAAATGTAAACCATAACCATAAGTGCAATTACCATTTAAAAATTATAAGTTTGATGTCTAAACAATCTACGCAAGAAACATACGTAAATTTACAATATTTTTAAAAAAAACACATATGCCCCTGAATTTCTGAAAAATATTATAATTACTTAAAAAAATAAAATAAAAAAAAATTAATTCCAAAAATTAAGGAAATAAAAAAACATTTTTTAAATAAAAAATCTAAAAAAGAAAATTAAAATGTTTTTTTTGACTATTATACCCTTTGAATTAAGAAAAACATTAAAATATACTAATATCTATTGGTCCAAAGTGGTTCTGTGGGTTCTGTACAAAAAAGTGGTTTTGTATTGAATGGTCCCCCTATATATATATATATATATATATATAAATATTAAATATATATATATATAAATTAATTATATCTTAAATATATAATAAAATATATATATATAAACAAACAAAAAGCAATTTTCAAATTGAATAAAACTCGAATGTATATAACTGAACCAAGATAAACAATAGTAAATGTCATAATAAATCAAATTTCTCTGCTAAACACAATCAATAACATTTCTAAGTAGTTGCATAAAGGATAGTTATTATGTATGTTTCTTAAAAAAAGATGCCAATGCAGCTACAATGTCTCGCTTCTGTCAGCGGAGCTCGTCACCTACACACTATCAAACGATCACCATCCCATGCCCATACAACCACAACACAAGTTTACTACACAAACATGCATAACCTTTAAAAATAACAATCGAAAGGTACCTGCCCTAGCACAAAACTTCTAACAACACTAGATACACTCCGTACAGATTAACATATATATAAAGCATACATGAATTTCCCTTAATCATCCCAATAGCATATTTAACAAAGAACAAACTAGCAGCACTATATAAAAGCAGCATGTAATAACTACGAACGAGCAAGATAAATATAAAGGCACATCTAATATCATATTGGCAGCATTATGTTGAGCATTATTAACATGAGCAGTAATAATATCATATTGGGCAGCATTAATTAATATCATACGAAGTAAGAGATGAAGACAGCACTTACAGGGAAGTTGGAGTCTTTAGCGGGAAACTACTTTGTTTGACTTTGCCAAGTCAAACAGCACCAACTATCACTACTACAAAAAAGGCTAAAAAGAATGGTTAAAATGCCTCATAAAGATCGGTAACCAACCGCTCTAATATACAACATATCAGACAACAAGTGTACTTTACTGCAAAACTTATGAACTTACTGTGAACAAGAAGGGAAACGTGAAGACAGCTTGAGCAAAGCAATCAAACACATTGACCTCGTAGTAAGATCCGAAGTATGTCGATTGATAGCAAGCTCTATAACATCCACTGCATCATTTTCTGTTACCTGTGCAGAATAGTTCAGGTTAAACAAAAATTTGGAGAGAATGTCAGATAAATATTAATCCATCAAAAGATTATATAAGATATGCTAAATTTTGCCCGTAGCCACTTAACCTGCTACACAACCCAACCCATTAGGCCACCACTATTAATATGTAAGTCAAAAATATTAACTTTTGATGAAATGGAAGTATGGAACATGCCAGATATAAAAAAAGAAGTGTATTAACTATGAAAATTATAATATGGAAAAGCTATTAAAATATTATACCTCACAAAGAACCTTGAGCATCTGATCAATGT
>BQNB010142488.1:6036-17129 GCA_026074375.1 Tanacetum coccineum | reverse complement strand
GCGACAAAAATGTTTGAAACCCAAAGGATTTCGTTTTCTCGGGTATTCGGTTCTACCGAACTCGATAAAACCCTAACTAGGTTTTACCGATTTCGGTTCAAACCCTAAAAAGGTTGTTGGTTGATTTTCGGTGGATTACAACTAGGTATGTTAGAGAGTTTTGATACAAGAAAGATTCTACACAAGGTGTTTGTGAGACGTGAAGTAAAGACTAGCATCTTGACGTGTTCGTGGGACGTGTTGTGCGAGCAACCGTAGAAGTGACAACTTAGTCACTAAATTTCCAAGTAAAGATTCTCGTTGTCTGCCTTTAGTAATTCAACAAAAAGTTAGTGTTTCTTTTACTTATACTTGTGTTAATCATACTCATCAAACTAGATCCATCCGCTGCGTACTCGTAGTAAATGTGGTTTACTAGTTCTAAATACCAACAGTGGCATCACGAGTCAACCTCGTTTGGTTTTATGGGTTACACACTTATAAATACGCTAGAACTGCATGAGAAACCTTTATTTATTGTTTTAATTGAAAATTACGACAACAATATGCAATTCTTGCCATAAAAAATAAATAAAAACATAGAATCTTGCAATATTGCTAGTTTATATAGTTAAACTTGAATAGATTTAAAATTAATAGTTAATTGAGAGTGTTAATCCTTTTATTCTTATCAATCATCCCGGCCTTAAGACCCACTCAATCATGTTATATGATGGATGGGGCGATCTAGGCACTTTAGCAGAAAACCTAGTGAGAGACTTTTGGTTCTCCATTTGGGGAAGACTCATGTGAGACCTCGGGGCATTATGTGATTTACTGCTTTCAGAATAGAGTCTGTCTTCACCTCATCCCCATTTTCTGTCTGTTTTATATGCTTATGTGTTTATACTCCTTGTGACTTGTGACTATATGCAAAAGATTATTTGAAACTCTAAACAGACTAAATACTTAAAGAGAAACTTGGTTTTATTTTGTCTGTAATATTACATACATAATTATATACTCATTGTGACCTGTTATGTGTTATGTGCAAAACTTGGTTTTAAACAAATAAAATACGAATATTAAACTATGAAACTTGTTTTCTTAGAGAGCTAAAAGTTTTTCTTAAATAATCATTAAGTCAATTATAAGATCTGCTCACCCATTGTGAACAAACTATAAGAGAGGTATAAGGCGGGGCTTTCCCAAAAGAAGTCGGGTTTTTAATAAGCTTCGCGCTGACCCGCTTCTCTGCTTCTTTGTGTGTTTAAATGGAGCTACCGATAACTTTTGATAGGATGATGTCAAGATTAAAAGTTAATAAACGTTTTTTAACTTGTGCTACAAAGATGTTTTGCATGCTTCTTTGTACACGATTTTGTCACATATTTTTATAAAATTTATGTGTACCTTTATGTGAAATTTAAAGTCTATGCCAACCAAAGTAAGAACACGTGCATTTGGTTTGACCTCTTAGGTCAGACCTTAGGTCCTTTCCAACCCATGGCAAATCTTTTCATAGGTCAGATCTATGTCAATTTTTGCATGTTCTTTTTTGGTGGACTTAAATCGAGTATGCTTGGTCAGACCTTGGACCCGAGGTATATGATGAGACTAAACATGCACTTGACATTACTATAGGAGTTACTAATGTCATAAGTCTCATAAAACTAAGAGTTGCAATTAACGCTCGTCGCTTACCTCTTGCCCTACTTGTTTACACGTTGGTCAGACCTTCGGTAATAAGTGGGAGGTCAAGTTGGATCTTAGTCTTATTAGTAATTAATTGGGTAGTTAATTCTTTTAAGAATTTAATTATCAAATATACTAATATTTGAACTTTTTTTATTGTAGAGGACTACCTCAGTCGTAAACAATTCGGGTTTCAGGGGTTTCTTTGAGAAACAAAAATTAACTGGACCTAACTTTATCAACTGGTATCTACAACTTCGTATTGTCCTATCAGTCGAAGATAAGTTAAACTATCTAGAGCTCCCAATCACTGCTACTCCTGTTCCAGCTGTTGCTGGGCAGCATGTTCCTCCTGAAACTCTTGCAGCTCACGCTGCATGGGTCAAAGGACAAAAGGAAATTGTTGTACTCATGCTTATAACCATGGAACCAGATCTCTAACGGAATCTGGAAAACCTTGGTGCATATGACATGTTAAAGGAGTTAAAAACTCTGTCTTCTCAAGAAGTAGAGCAAGAACTTCTTCAAACCGTGAGAGAGTTTCACGCTTATAAGCAAGAAGAAAGACAGTTTGTAAGCTTATATTTTTCTAAAGATAAAAGCTAATATATATATATATATATATATATATATATATAAATATATATATATAAAAATATATATATTAGAGCGTCAGGTCCATCCCTATGTCCTAAACCTAGTAAGTGAAAGCCTAATCTTGGTCTCTTTACGAAAGGAATATGACAGCTTTGTGCAAAACTATAATATGCACGACATGGGGAAGACGGTAAATGAGTTGCATGCCATGCTTAAGCTACATGAGCAAACTCTACCAAAGAGAGATGCACCTGCACTTCATGCAATAAGAGCAGGCAAGGTCTAAAAGAAAACAAAAACAAGAAACCGCAATTGGCTGCTAGGGGAAACAATCAAGGGAAAAAGAAGTCTAAGCTTGCTTATGCTCCTAAACCTAAGATTCCCCCTCCACCCAAGAAGGAAGATCCTGCTAAGGACTCAGTCTGTCACCACTGCGGTGATACAGGCCATTGGAAGCGGAACTGTCCCTAATATCTATCCGAGTTGCTAAAGAACAAGAAGCTACCTCAAGGAGCTAGTACTTCAGGTATCTTTACTATAGAACTCTTTACTTTTCCTGGAAAATCTTGGGTATACGATACGGGCTGTGGGACTCATATCTGTAATACTACTCAAGGACTCAGGGGAAGTAGGAAGCTGAAGCCAGGAGCTTTGAGTCTATACATGGGCAATGGTCAACGTGCAGCCGTCAAAGCTATTGGATCTTATCATTTGTGTTTCCCTAGTGGATTAGTTATAGTTTTACACAATTATCATTATGCTCCTTCTATAACTAGAGGAGTTATTTCAGTTTTCCGTTTGCATGACGATGGTTTTATTAACCGTTTTGATTATGATAATACAATTTTAGTTTCTATAAATAATTTGGTTTATTTTAGTGCCATTCCACGGGATGGTATCTATGAAATTGATTTATCTGATTCTAATACAAACAATCATTCTATGTATGTTGTTAGCAATAAAAGAGCTAAGTTGAACTTGGACTCTTCTCTCTTGTGGCACTATTTGGACACATTAGCAAGAAACGTATTGAGAAGTTGCAACAAGATGGACTTCTTAATTCAATTGACACTAAGTCTTTTGAAAAATGCGTTTCATGTTCTGGAAAGATGGCATGAAAACCTTATTCACATCAAGTGGAAAGGGCTAAAGATCTACTTGGACTAATACACACCGATGTATGGTTATTTTTACTTGTTGAAGCATAAACATAAAGTGTTTAAAACTTTCAAAGTGTTTCAAAAGGAAGTAGAAAACCAACTCGGGAAGACCATAAATTGCTACGTTCTGATCGTGGGGACGAATATATGAGTCAAGAGTTTTTAGATCATCTAAAAGAGCATGGGATAATTGCCCATCATACTCCTCCTTACATGCCTCAACATAATGGTGTGTCTGAGAGGAGAAATAGAACCCTATTAGATATAGTTCGCTTCATGATGAGTCAAACAACTCATCCAAAGTCCTTTTGGGATTATGCCCTTGAGTCTGATGCACGCATTCTCAACATGGTTCTAACTAAGAAGGTTGAAAAGACACCATACAAAGTATGGTATGGGCAAGCCCTAAGTTGTCTTACTTAAAAGTATGGGATTATGAGGCACTTGTTAAGCGAGATCTCTTACCAAGCCTAACAAGTTAGAGCCCAGATCTATTAAGTGTATCTTTGTAGGATACCCAAAGGAACATGTGTTCTTCTTTCTACTACCCACTTGAGAATCGCAGTATAACTATCTCGGAAATGCTGCATTCTTTGAGAATATCTTATAACACACGAAGCAAGTGGGAGTTTAGAAGATCATGGTTATAATTCAAGAAAGAATAAACGCACCTTCTAAAAACACTAGCTCACATCCGATGAGGTGAGTATCAAGAATTTATTAACCTCAAAATGTGATATCATTCCAATTCGTAAAGGACCACCTAGGACACGACATTCTCCATAATTAAAGTGCTTAAAGACATCAAGGCTGATGAGTATGAGTTAGGGATCTTAATAAACTCGCTAACTATAAAGCTTCAATTGATCTGAGTCTGATAAATGGCTTAAAATGTTATGAATGTGGTAAATGAAATCCAAGAAAGAAAATGAAGTTTGGAATTAGATTGATCTTCCCTCCTAATGGAAAAGCTTTGGTATAAATAGCTCTCAAAAAGAAGACCACATGAATGAGAGCTGTACCACCTATAAATCTCGTCTTGTGACGAAGGCTATACTCAAACCCCCGGATTGATTATGCTCGCAACCTTCTCTCCTTTTAGACATTAGAGCTATAAGGATTCTATAGTTAAGGCTGCATTTTATGACTATAAAGATTTGGATAAGGATGTCAAAACTGCCTTCCTCAATGGACATCTCTCTGAAGAGGTCTATATGGAGTAACCTGAAGGTTTGTTAATCCAAAATTTCCAAACCAGGTATGCCAAGCTCAAGCGTTCCATCTAGGCTTAAGCAAGCATCAAGGTAATGAAATAAACGATTTAATGATGAAAGTAAGAAATTTGGTTTCATTCAAAATCGTGATGAGCCATATGTATATATGAAAGCTAGAGGGAGTTATGTCACTTTCCTAATTTTGTATGTCGATGACATATTGATCATAGGAAACAACATTCCAATGTTACAGGATGCAAAATCCTACCTTGGAAGATGTTTTGCTATAAAAGATTTAGAAGAAGCTGCATATATTCTGGGAATTAAAATCTACAGAGATAGATCGAAGCGGTTAATTGGTTTGTGTCAAAGTGTTTATATTGAGAAAATCTTGAAAAGATATTACATAGAGAATTCCAAACGTGAAAGTATCCCCATGCAAGAAAAAATCAAATTAAGTAAATCACAAGGTGCTTCAACACCTGCTGAGGTGAAGCGCATGCAAAATGTACCATATGCTTTGGCAGTGGGATCCATTATGTATGTTGTGAGATGCACTCGCCCTGATGTTGCGTTCGCTCAGAACATAACAAGCCGGTTTCAACAGAATCCAGGTGAACTTTACTGGACTACTGTTAAGAACATTCTAAAGTATCTACGCAATACTAAAGATATGTTTCTTGTTTACGGTGGTGATATAAAACAAGATCTCAAAGTTTCTTGCTACACTGATGCTGGATATCTAACGGATGCTGACGACTTGAAGTCTTAGACCGAATATGTATTCGTTTTAAATGGAGGTGTTGTGGACTGGAAGAGTATATAGCAAAGCATCTTCGCAACCTCATCTACAGAAGCTGAGTATATAGCTGCTTTAGACGCCTCTAAGGAGGTGGTATGGGTTAGAAAACTCATTGCTGGGTTTGGAGTGGTACCTTCAATTGAAGAACCCATAAAGATGTATTGTGACAATACTAGAGCCATTACTATAGCTAATGAATAAGGAATTACCAAAGGTGCTAGACATTATCATGCCAAAGTTCACTATTTGCATGAGGTGATAGAGTATGGCGACGTTAAGCTAGAAAAAGTTCACACATATGATAACTTAGCTGATCCTTTTACAAAAGCTCTGGCTTTTCCTAAGCATTCAGAAAATACTAAGAATATAGGAATGCTTCTAGCTAGTAATCTCATGTAGATATGTGTTTTCATTAGTATTTGAATAATTAAGATTGTAAGACAATTTTTAATTTCAGATGAATAAAGATATTTGATATTTGTTTTTCATACGTATAATAATTGTTATCCTATATTTGCATGTTTAATCCTTGAATGATTTTTCCATTCTAAATATGTCCATTGTCGGTTAACAATATGGGAATATTGTTACATAAGGCAAATATAAATGTTGGTTGTATTTTAAAAATACATGGATAGATTCCCATCAAACTCATATGTTATTCACAAGGGTTGCATATTGGACACCCCAACTTTCGTACATTTACTTTTAGATCCTTGTCATGAGTAATATATCGAAAATGGTTAAATAAGTCATCCTTAGACTTGAGATGCATGCAAGTTCTGCAATGTGTGGATATCACTTTTTAAGTATAAGTCAAACGTTATCCTGAATAAGGTAGTTATAAAGGTTATTCTTTGAATGATGTGAAGCAGCATTCCACAACACTTGTAGTCAACAAAGAATTTGTTCCTCCATTTGACATGTGCAGAATGATACATGGGCCTTCTCTAGAATTAATCAGATAATTGCATGGTCGTGTCTAAACGGTAATTCAAGATGATTCTTGATTACATTTGGTAAATCTGTATTAAATTCGATAATGAGAATCTAAATGGTTAAACTATATGGAATGAGTTAGGATCCATATCCATGGTTTAATGGTATCTGAACAAAGGGATGATATTAGCAAGAAATAAATAACCATTATACTGAGAATGTTCTTGGAACTTCATCTCATGTATTTCTAGTTTAAATAACAAATGGAGTGTTGCTAGACGTTTCCATTGTTAAGTATAAACGCCATCTGCTACTCTAACTCCCAAGTGGGAGCTGTTGGAATATAGTAGTTGGATCTAGGGTTTTTACGACTAGAGATACGTGAGTCTATTGGGGGCACACACGTTAAACACATAGAATGCGTTTATTATTTAATATACTTCACGTAATGTATTTAAATAGCCGTTAAAGTTTATAACTAAGTAACGATTATTTAAATATGTAAACCAAGGGACAAAAACATAAACCATAGGGGGCCTATATGGCCAGCCATATGTGTTTGTGTGGGAGTGGTTTTTGAGTCGGTTTAGGAGAGCGAAAAAGGAAAGAAAGAATGTTTCCTTGTTCTACAAGGACTAGGGTAATGGTGCCTATATAAACACCCATTCCCTAGCTTATTCCTCATTCATTCAAAACCCTAAATTACACCTAAAGAGTTTTAGTTCTCTTTCCCTTCTCCCAACCGATTAAATATATAGGATGAAAGTGAAATCTCACATCTCAGCCCGTTACATAAGCGAAGAAATGCACCTATAGTGCTTCAAACCAAAACCTATCTCGATAAAACCCTAAAAGGGTTTTAAGATTTTCGGTTCACCCTTTTTCTTTTGATTCGATTTTCGGTAATCCCTTAAAGGGATTTTTTTAGTGCGAAGTGTTTTCCCACAAGTAGATTGAGAGCTTCCAAGATTCAAGGGATTTGGTTTACATAGTTCTCAAGGTGACAACAAGGTTAGAAACCGTAAAGGTTTGTTTTCTTGGAATTCGGTTCAACTGAATTCAATAAAACCCTAATTCGGTTCTATTGATTTTCTGTATAAACCCTAAAGGGTTGTTGGTTGATTTTTGGTGAAAAACAATTGGATTTGTTAGATAGATTTGATCTAAGAAAGTACTACACAAGGTGTTTGTGTGACGTGAAGTAAAGACTAGCATCTTGACATGTTCGTTGGATGTGTTTGTGTGCGCAACCGTAGAGGTGACAACTTAGTCACTAAGTTTCAAGTGAAGATTCTCGTTGTTTGATATAGGTCATTCAACAAAAGGTTAGTGTTTCATAATCTTTATACGTGTGTTAATCTTTAATGTCAAACTAGATCCAATCCGCTGCGCACTCGTAGTAAAAGTGGTTTACTAGTTCTTAAATCCCAACAATATCAAAATGTATAACAACTACTATGATTATAGTAATAATAGTAACAGTAATAATGATTATTACTAGAGGGAATAAGTTGGTTTCAAGAAACTCAATATACTCTCTTGGAGGAATCGGTGAAATCATGTACCAGTTCATGTCAACATCTAGTACATAGTAACATAGGCGAAGATATGTTAACTCGGTTTTATGTTCATTATGCGATGACGAGCCTGAAAAATAAGAGCATATGATATTCAAATTTGAAATTGCATTAAGCAATATGGAAGAAAGTGTGCCTGATACCTAGATATAGTAAATCTGGAGTCTTCGAAAGAACAAATTGTATACTATTAAGGCCTCCCATGTTTCTGTTCGTTTTTACGTATGTGCATATTGTGGTGTTAAATTCGAAATGAAATTAGGTATCTGATAGAAGCATGGTCTTGGACCAGCTCGTTTACTGAGTGAGTGAAATGCAAGCTTTTGAAAACCGAGTCTGTGATCGACCCGGCCGAGTTACCGTGTCAACCGGTTGAACCGACGGGTCAACCCGGGTCTGTGCACATGTCCAAACACCCAATTTCTACTGTCCAAACACTAACTTTTGTTGTAAAAAACAGCAAAGCACCATGTTTCATACTTCAAAAGGCATAAATCCTACGAGATTACAGTTAATCCTACGAGATTACAAGTTTCATCTTCAAAAGGCATAAATCCTACGAGGTTACAAGTTTTATACTTCAAAAGACAATACCAAAGCATAAACTTTAAGACAACACAACAATATTTTGCTATTGTGACGTTGGAGTGTTATACGCATCAAGTTCACGATCACTTAGGAGATGGAATTCACTATCATCGTCATCCTCATCAACGAGACCTTGCGTTTGAGAAGGCGGTTCTTGTTTAAACATATTCTCCAATTGATCATAATCTAGCTCTCTTTGTGCCTCTTCTTCGACCACCCAAAAGTCAGTTTCATCAATACATTCATAATCAACCGGATCGTAAGAACTCTTATCAACATGGAGCCTAGAAAACATATACCAAAAACATAACATGCAAAAGTTAAATTATGTCACAATTACACAAACATTATATTCAACTATATAGTACCTGTGTTGTAAACGCAAGTTGTAATAAACATATACAAGATCATTTAGCCTTTGATGTTCCAATCTATTCCTCCTTTTCGTGTGTATCCTCTCAAAGACACTCCAATTACGTTCACAACCCGAAGAAGATGCGGTTTGACTTAATATCCTAATAGCAAAGTTCTGTAATATGGGACAATCTCCACCAAACATTCTCCACCACTCATCTAGTATAAAAATGGTTAGAAAAAATATTTCGTAACAATATTTAATATATTTCGTAATAAGATACAAATAAAGATATAATGTTACCTGGACGATGTTTGGTACGACCTTGAACAAAACTAATCCTACCAAAGTTACCCTTACTGTCTCGAAACATTCCTATAGCCTTATTAAGATCTGTAAGTTCGTCACCAGAATAATGTTTCTCAGCCATGTCAAGAACTCCTTGAAATACCTCACGTTTCTTGCAAAGATTCTCGCGATCAAACTGAAAACTTGGATTTAACCAGTAAGCTGCACAGTGAATACTAGTACGCAACATCTTATCCCAACGTTCATTGATTATCTTAGTATATGGTTGGTACAATTATTTCTTATTCTTAAATAAATCCTTGATCCCTTTCCTTGCTTGAAACATTCCCTCATAAACATAACCCAAGGCAGGTTTTACATCTGAATCACACAACCGCAAAAGCCTCAACAAAGGAGTCATCACTCTCACTATAATCAAACAATTGTTCCAGAAATTTTCATTCATGATAACTTGTTTACAATCAAGCGCGTTTTTCACTTTCAACATCTTCTTAAAGTCACTGGAGATGACCATAGCTTGCAAGTCATTTTTGTGATCAACCAAACTTTTTAAGGCAATAAATGCGGTACCAAAACAAGTAGCACCCGGACGGATGATTTCTATCCAACCATGTCTTTTTGTCAACCAATTCAAGGGCCACTTATGATTATATATAAAAATATTAACCCTAGATGCAAGAGTGATGATTTCTTTTACATTATCCAATTCTGAAACATCCTTTAAAACAAGATTAAGGCAATGTGTTGCACATGGGGGCCAAGTAATAGTAGGATATCTTTCACTTAATAGTGTCCCTGCCGCTTTGTAATTAGCACCATTATCAAAAACCATTTGAACTACATTCTTTACTCCAACCATTTCAACAATCTCAGAAAACAAATTACACAAATTTTCAGTGTTGCTCTTAATACTGGATGCATCAACAGATTTAATAAACGATATCCCACTAGGGCAATAAACCAAGAAATTAATCAAATGGCGTTGCCTAATATCCCTCCACCCATCACTCATAATCGTGCAACCACTATCAATCCATTGACTTCTATACGAGTTAATCAACAAAGAAACTGATTTTTTTTGCATCTGTTAACAAATTCACCCTCAACGCATGATAACTAGGTGCTTTGTAACAAAAACCAACACTTGCTATTTTATTTACCGCGTGTTGAAAATAAGGAGAATTGCAAGCATTCATAGGTATACAAGAATCATAGAACCACATAGCGATAGCCAAATCGACATCATGTAATTTTTCCTTACTCTGCATAGCTTTCTTAATAGTGGGTTGAGAAGCATCGTTTATACCTTTTGTAAAGAAAGGATGATAACTTGTTGTAGCTTTTCTTTTACCCGTCTTCGGTTGGCTTTCTACTGGAACCTGTTGTTCTTCATCGTCATCAGATATGACATTACTCTCGACAAATTCAATACCCCTCTATTTTAGCTTATGGTCATTTTCTTTCAATAGACCTTCCATGGTAAATCTAACATCAGGATCTACTTTTGTACACGGCACTACGTCACCCTTTCGGCCAACAAGATGTTTCTTAACTTTATTAATGCCACCACCACAAATTATTTTAAGACAAAAGTTACAAACGAAATCCTTTTTCCCATTTCCTTCAATATGTTGTGTTACATGATCCCAAGCTTTATCTACCTTCAATCTTATAGATGATTGAACTAATGTGTGAGATTGAGAACCACTTGCTGCTTTATCATTAGGATCCATACTCTATAAATAACAAAATACAAAAAGAATCCAAGTAAATACCATGATATCTCTAATCTATGCATAATTGATAATTACATAATACCTAAATTTTAGGAAAAAATAAAGAGTCAAAATTACCTCCATCACTTATGTAGAGTTCCTG
>BQNB010142487.1:0-17129 GCA_026074375.1 Tanacetum coccineum | reverse complement strand
GTTCGATTTAGAATTATGCAAGCAAAATAAAATGATGCAATATATTTTATAACATTATATCACCACCTAATAGTTTGCGTTTTAGTTTTTAAAAGTCGAAATAATGTTTACGTCAAGTTCGCCACTTAATATCTAACTATATACATTTGTAAATATTTTCTAATAGTCAAATTAATTATAGTATAGCTCGCTTGATTATTGTTTAAGTATTTTCTAATAGTCAACTTAAATATATCCTAACTCGTTTACTAAATAATATTTATAAAGGTTTACGACGCGTATATATATATTATAAGTGTTACTACAATATTTGTTAAGGTTTTTATAGCTCAAACGGACCCGAAAACACTCGAAAATCCCATTTTTAATTCTTAACGGCTCACATTTTATATAAAAAATACATTCAGGTCCGGTTTTAAAAACGTCATAACTTCTTCGTTATAAGGATTCACAAAATGGCGAAAAGCTAGGTTTTAAGGAAAAATCCCATTCTACAAGTTTTCTCTTTTAAGTTTCACCCGACTCAGATCGAAATGGGTCAAAAACCTCATTTTAGAATCAGGTCAGAATCATACAAAAACTGTTTTTGCCAGAAAAGTTACTAAACTTATTTTGGCCATATCTCGTTCATTTTAAGTCCGATTTTTACGTTCTTTATATCCACGCGAAGGTATTTAAGTGTACTATCTATTTTACAAGGCCTCGGCTTGTCAAAGCTCAGTTGACTGTCCAAAATAAATAGCAGAAAATTCGAACAACAACATATTGTTTTCTAGTCTTCTACTTAATTTTACCCACAACTTGTAAATCCATACTAACCTAATCCCTTCCACCAATTTTCACAATCAACCATCACTACCACAAATCTATACTAACCTAGTCCCTTCCACCAATTTAGTCAAGAACAACATATAATTAAGAACAAGAACAAAGTGTGCATTTTTACTAGTTTAGGTCTACCATTTACCATTTTTACAGCAAGTCAATATTTCAACATATAAATTAACAAGATGACTAAAATAAATAGTTTAAGAGTATGTACATATTTTATTATCCAATTTTTATGACTTTATATAAAATTCCATTTCTAAGAGTTTACTTGTTCTTTTAACAAAATCTTTGAAAATGCAAACTAGTTGGTGATATAAATGTGTAAATGAGATGATAATATAAGTTACATGAAATAAGTTATGAGATGAGAATATCAAACTTTTAGGAAGATAAATGATGATATTAACTAGTGTATCACCTAAATCAAACCCCAAGATTTGTTTGATTATTACTAAACCCCTTAGAACTTCTTAAAATGCACTTGAAAATATCAAAAATCAAGTTGGTTCTTGGTCCTTGATTTTGTGCCGTATGTTTTGGAGAGAATTAAGAGTGAGATGATTTTTTTTTTTTGTAAACCAAAAGAGTGAAAAACCATGGAGAATCCTTATGTTCTTGTACTTGCCATCAAAAACACTTTTAAATGAAGGGGTCCCCCCCCCTTAAAGGTGCTTGGGAAAGTAGGTACATAAGGATTCAACCACAATTTTTAGTGGTGTTTTATGATGCCCTTAGCCCGGTTAATAAGGCCTCCCAAATTTTTTAAGCAGGTACGGACAATAAATGCCCTACAACTTGAATCAACATTGGAGGGGATTTTTAGTAAAAAGAAGCATTAAGCCCAAAATAAGGTGGGTTTTGTTTTAAAAGTATTCTAAGGAAATTAAATCTCACTAATTCCCCCTTAGAAAGACAAATTGTAAGGGCCGACCAAAGAAGGACAAAGTATAAAGGGGAAAAGTATTTGCAAACTTTGGTATTTTTTCTTTAATTTACAATTAATAATGTTTAAAGTTGTTGTATAATGAAAATTAAGGTTTTGGGTAAATGCCAAAAACTGCCATGCAAAATACATGAAAAAGCTCTAAAACCCGGGAAAACACCCCGAGCGTTTGTTACAGTTTAAAAAAACTTGCAACAATAATTAAAATTAACGTTTTGGCCTTAATAAAGTTATATTCGTAAAAAGACCCCCCCCCAGCATTGAAAAAAAACATTGTATTTTTGAAAGGGTGAAACTAAAATATTTTTTTCAATGTTCCGTTTTAAACCGTTTTTAAAGGTTTGTGTTGCAAGTTTAATCACACACAACAACAACAAAAACGGACCCCGGGTGGGGGGGGGGAGGAGGGAATGAAAAAAAGGAAGAGAAGATTAAAATAACTTGAGAAAACAAAAACCTTTAAACGTAAAAACCCGACATTGAAAAAAATATAAAAGTACCAACGTCCCAAACCGGTTATGTCATGTTGTAACTATTACGAAAATATAACTTAATTAAGATCAACGTAAATATAATAATGCAAGTATATTCCGTTAAATCGCTTTTCGTAGTTTTTCCCGGTTTTTTTTAAGCCTTCATGTATGCCCTAATGCCAATATTTTGCATTACCACCTTATCATATACCACCAACCCTTACACATACCATTAAAAAAATTAAAAAATAACCAAAGTTTTGAAATACTTTTTCCCTTTCTACTTGTCCCCTATTTGTTACGCCCCCATACATGTCTCCAGGGGATAGTTGAGATATCTTTATGAACTTTAACCCAAACACCTTATTTGGACCAAAAGGCTTTCTACAAAACACTCCCCACATGTTTGGAATCCCAAGGTAGCAAAATTTCTATTTGGACCCCCCGGTAAAACCTGCCTAAAAATGTGGAGGCCCTTATAACCGCTAAGTTCATGCCCAAACACACTAAAAAAATGTTTGGTTGAATTCCCTCCCCCTTAAATACTTACTCAAAGCACCTTTAAGACCTTCATAAAAGATGATTTAAGATGCAAGTTTAAAACATAAGTGAATTCCCCCACATGCAATAACACTTGTTTAACAAAAAGAAAAAAATCCATCTCAACTCCCCTTAAAATTTCCTCTCCAAATACATACGGCACAAAATCCAAGGACCCAAGAACCCAACTTTGATTTTTGATATTTTTCAAGTGCATTTTTAAAGAAAGTTCCTAAGGGGTTATTAGTAATAATCAAAAACAGATCTTTTTGGGGGTTTATTTGAAATTTTTAGGTGAACAACTAGTTTTTAAAATATCATTCAATTTAATCCCATCCTAAAAGTTTGATATTCCCATCTTACATACTTACTCAATGTAACTAAAAATTAAATCCATCTACCAATTTACAACATTCTTATATCACCACCCATATTTTGCATTTTCCCCAAAGATTTTAGTTTATAAAAAGGAACAATCAAACTCCCTTTAGAAATTGGAAATTTTAAATATAATGTTAAGTAAAAAATAGTGAATATAAAAAATATGTTAACATACTCCTTGAAAACTAAAATTTATTTTTTTAAGTGCATCCTTGTTAACTTTAATAATGTTGAAATATTGACTTGTTTGTTAAAAAAATGGTAAAATGGTAAAGAAACCGTAAACTAAAGTAAAAAAATGCAACACTTTGTTTTTTTTCCATGGTTTCTTAATTTATATGGTTGTTTCTGTGACAAAAATTGGGGGAAAAATAGGGACCCTAGGTTAGTAAAATAGATTATTGTTGGTAAGTGAATGGGGTTTGATTTTGTTGGGAAAAATTGGGTGGAAAGGGGATTAGGTTTTTAGTGATGATTTTTACAAGTTGTGGGGGTTGGGAAAATTAATAGAAAGACCCTTGAAAAACAATAGTTTGGTTGTTTTTTTCCGAATTTTTCTTTCTGCTAAATTTATTTTTTGGACAGTACCCCCAATACCCTGAGCCCTTTTGACAAGCCGAGGCGGCCCTTGGTAAAAATTAAGAATTAGCAACACAAACCACTAAAATACCTTCCCGCGTGGGAATAATAAAGAACGGTAAAAAAATAATCCCGGAGAAAATCATTAAATCGGACTTAAAAAGAACGAGGAAATTTAATGGCCCAAAAATAAGTTTAGATGTAAACTTTTCCGGCAAAAAAACATTTTTGTTTTTGTATGATTCTGACCAGATTCTAAAATGAGGTTTTTGGACGCCATTTCGAATCCTGGATTCCCCCGGGTTGGAAACCTTAAAAGAGGAAAAAACCTTTGGTAAAATAGAAAAAAAATTGGGAATAAATTTTATTTTTTCCCTGAACACCTAGGCTTTTTTTTCGCCATTTTGTTGTTGAATCCCCCTATATAAACGAAAGAAGTTAAAAGGGGGCGTTTTTTTTATTAAAACCGGAAAAACCCCCAGAATTTGTTATAATTTTAATATAAAAATTGTTAAGCCGTTAAGAAATTAAAAATTGGGGATAATTCGAGTGTTTTATCTACTTCGGGGTCCCTGTTAGAGCAATAAAAAAAAAACTTAACAAATAAATTGTAGTAAAACAACTTATAAATAATATATATACAGCGTCCCGTAAACCTTTTAATAAAAAATTATTAGTAAACGAGTATTTTATAAATATTATTTCGTAAACGAGTTAGGATATATTTAAGTTGACTATTAGAAAATACTTAAACAATAATTGAGCGAGCTAGACTATAATTAAATTGGCTATTAGAAAATATTACAAATGTATATAGTTAGATATTAAGTGGCGAACTTGACGTAAACATTATTTCGACTTTTAAAAACTAAAACGCAAACTATTAGGTGGTGATATAATGTTATAAAATATATTGCATCATTTTATTTTGCTTGCATAATTCTAAATCGAACCATACTTATTTAGGTTGCGGTTAGGGTTTTCGTGCATCGTTTTCCGTGCATCGCTTTCCGTGCATTGTTTTTCGTGCTTACCTTTCATTTCCGATAATACTACTTGCTTGAGGTGAGTTTATAGCTCCGCTTTAACTTGTTTATCACCGTTTTACAAATCTCGGGGTGAGATACATTGCTTGTTTTTACTTATGGACGCAAGTACTTCACTTTCTTTTAAATGATTACGAATTTGCCTAAGTAGCAATAATCCACTATGCCCGAATTATCATGAACCGTTAATTACTTTGTGTGACCACGTGTGTTATAAATAGATCTATTAGGATTGACATTCCCATTCAGGATTGGTGCCAACAAGGCCAACGGAGGTATACCATATTAGATTTAGGGTGTTACGGATTAAACACCTACTAGGGTACTTTGAGTGCATTAAATTGCATACATACTTTGTTGTAGCTTCGGTGTCATGAGCTTAGTGCAATCGTAATTACTTTTGTGAATATTGTATGTGTTACAATAGTCATGCCTTACTAAATCTTGCGATCCAACTTTACTTACTTACTTAAACCTATGAACTCACCAACTTTATGTTGACATTTTTAAGCATGTATTTCTCAGGTGCTTAACTGCTATGATGTATTTGATGTGCATGGAGTCCTCATCCTTCAAGATCATTTTCATGGATTTTCCGCGTGCATTAAATTATTTCCTCATTGTATCAAACTATGTTTTTCTTTTCGATGCAAACTTATGGGACAAATTGTTATGATCTTATTTATTTTAATCAAATCAACGAGGTATCTTTTTAACGACTCATTTAGAGGTCATTCTCTTATATTCTTGTGCTTATGTATTATGAAGTAATGCCTAGTTACCCTTACCAATGCAACATTTTTGGGGGTGTTACAGATTGGTCTCTAGAGCAAGGTTATCAAAGAACTAAGTTGTAATATTTATACCTAGGACTATAACCATTTTCAAATCATTTGCATCACATAAATCTTTTTCTTGTGCATACACATTACTTGCTTGCATGACTATACTTGCATTTTTCCCCTTATGTGCATTTTTACATTGGCTTTATATGAAACCTTATATATATAATCCTTAATTATCAACAGCACTATGACCACACCTCGTCTGCACCTTTTCTCTACTACTTCACCAGCTGCTGGGAGTACTCGTTTCGTTAATCTTTTATCTAATTCTGACGAATGCGATCACTACCGTGCCTATTAGACCTGCACACATCACCAGTTTATGTACCGACTTCGCCAAATTACTCACCAGAATTCGATTAGGATCCGGACTTTTCAGGATGATCACAAGCAAGGATTCGATGGAGACTACAGAGTACTTCATACCCAGATTGCTTCGACAATCAATTGTTCCACCTCCCATCAATCTTGGCCATCATCTTCACCACCACACCACAGCAGCAAATACACCACCACCAGGCGTGTTGAGTCATTTTGGGATGACGTTAGAGGACCCTGCGTGCTAGTTTGGCATTGCTGAGCAGGAGATGCGATCTCTGTGCTACGAGTTGAGTATTAGTGCTGCACGGCTTGATTACTAGAGACTCATTGAGGACTGTAGGGGGAAGGATCACACGATTAAAACTTCGAGCAGTGTATGTTAGCAGGTGGTCTAGACGTTGGGAGTCTGTATGTGACGCTGACTTAAGATATTACAGTTGCGTAGTCTAGCCAAGTATGCAGAGGCTCGTCTTGAGGAGAGCCATGAGAGGCAGACTAGAGACGGAGTTCGCACTCAAAGGACTAAGATGATAGAGCAGGATATTGAGACATTGTGTGCTAGAGCTGAGGCTACAGAGCAGCGAGCGAAGACACTACAGGTGTCGCTAGGAGCCGCTCATGTGGACATCAGAGATTTGATAGAGTCCCGAAGGGATGACAAGCTTGAGATGGCTGAGCTACGTAGTCGAGCGCAGGACATAGAGGCTAGCTTCTGGGATCTTGAGAGGCACCTTGGTCTATAGACAAATAGATTAACGTCATTTGTAGCTTCTTTTGTATTGTATCCTACTAAACTTGAGTAGTACTCGGTTGGTAGCGTTAATGAGAAACTTGTACTATTTTATTCATGTAAAACGATGTTTTAAGTATTAACCTATGATGTTGGTTATGATTATGCTATTATGATGTTGATTTATTTATGCCATGGTTTATTATATCTTATATCTCTGCGTGTTGTGATTTCATCTTATATATATTGTACGTGTCATGATTTTACTTTGGACGAAATCTTATCATATGTTATATTTCTTGTGAATTTGAAGAACAATGTCAACTACAAATCAATGGGTGAATTTCACGAAAATCGAGATAATTGTAACCCAGCGAGTTGCTAATGCTATTGAGAAATTGTTAATCTACAGAGGACAAAATCCCGCACGGCTCGGGACTCATGAAATAGGGCATCGAATCGTCAGGAAGGACAATGTGGCAAAGAATGCCTAGTGACAGAGGACAATGGGTATGGTGACATGGCGGAAAGTTTAGCCAGCAAAAAAACAAGAATAAAGGATTAGAGCACATGCTGTCGGGCAAGCATCAGGAGAAGATATTGCTGGAAACTCTACCTCTATGTAACAGTACAAGTTTTACCACACTGCTAGTTTGCACTGCAAATGTGGAAATTACAAGCGTGTTTGAGTCATCAAATAGAATTATAGGGGCCTGAGTTCCGACCAAACGACACGTGAGCCCCAATGGCAAAACAGATACCGAAGTTACCTGTTAGGAGTGTGGAGGAGGTAGGACAATTACAAGAGTTATTGTCCAAAAGTGGAGAGTCTTAACCATGTGAAACATGTACTAGAAAAGGAAAAGCTCTCGGAAACTCTGCGTAAGTGGCCAGATAATGTTAATTCTTAAGGAGAGACCTTCCCGTATTGCCTAGTGAAACCTAAGTTGGAACTATCTTAGACTCTAATTCCTATAGGAATTTGCGTTGTACGTTCTTTTATATTTTCATTGTTCTATGTGGATGATTTAAATTATCTATCGAATTAATTGTGTCATGAAATTTCGTGATTTTACTTTAGTCTCTATTCTATGCAAGCCATCTTAAAAACTATTATAGCCCTTAATTTTTTTACAATCACTTTATAAACCATTTCACCACCACATGATAAACTATTTTGCTAATCATTAATAAATATTTTACTATCATTTAATAAATTAACATTTTATAAACTATTCTACAATCACTCATAAACTATTTTTACTATCGTTAATAAACCACCATTAACGGTTAATAAACCACCATTTTATAAACTATGTTAGTGTCGCCTTATAAACTATTTTTACTATCGTTAATAAACCACCATTTTATAAACTTTTTTTTCCTACTATCATATAAACCATTTTGCTATTACCTAATAACCTATTTTATTATCACAAAAAAACTAATTCACTATCATCTATAAACTAATTCGCTACCATTTTATGAACTAATTTGCTACTATTTTAAAAACAATTTTCATATCATCTTATAACCTATTTTTCTATCATCTTATAAACTACCTCATTATCATCTTATAAACTATTTTACTATCATCTTAAAAACCATGTTACTATAAATCATTTTACTATTACCTTATGAACTAATTTTGTTTTCATCACATAAATTATTTTACTATCACCCCATGAGCTATTTAGCTATTGTCTTATAAACTATTTTATGGTCATCTCGCAAACCATTTTGTTGTCATCCTATAAACTACCTTATTTCCATCTTATGAATTATTTTGTCACGTTATAAAAACAATATTGATACTATTTTATACATAACATTAGTTTGACGAAAATGAGCATTGCATCGTTAGTCCTCAATTATATATAGCATGATCACCTATGTCTAATTCAGGAAGGACCATGCTATGCTGAGAGTAGTCACCTTAAAACTTTTTTCAAAATCAATTTCCTAATTATATCCCCAAAAGTAAATTTCTTTTTTTGTGTGCGTATTCGTCACGCAGAACTGATATATAGTAATCATAGTAACTAAGTAGGCCTTTACTCCACCTTACTGCATAGAGTCGACATCATCGCACGCCAAATCCTAAACCAAAAAGTTAAGACGCATTACTAGTCACCCTAGGACAATCCACCAACGAGTTTGCTCGCCATTAAGGAAATTACAAAACCACCCATTCAACATCGGCATAATGCCGTAAAACTTAGTAATTGTGACGCCATCATAGGTATAGACCCGTTATCACCCCGGAAGGGTAAAAATTGTGACTGATGCTCTAAGTCAAAAGGAGCGGATGAGGCCACTAGGAGTCAAATTTTAGTCGCAACGAATAAATCTTAACCCGCCGTCACAAATTTTGAATGCTCAAGCTAAAGCGATTAAGGAGGATAATGTTGAGAACAAAAATATTCATGGTATAGACAAGGAATTTGAGACCCTCCCAATGGGACTCTCCGCATTGAGAAACAAAGTTTGTTACCACGTTTTGGAGGATTAAGAGAAGCATTCCGCGGTAAGTAACCGCATTTCTTCGTCAACACCACTTCGGAAGTCAACTCAAACTGAATTTCAGGATGAAATTCTTTTAACACGGGGAGACTATGACAATTCACATTTTCGGGTCATTTTACGTCAATAAACTCAAAACTATTTACTTTGAACCTTTACGTGTTTACTTTTACGTGTAACCGTTAAGTTAAATTGCGTAAACTGAAAAACAACTTTAAACGTAAACTGGCATTAAACAAATATAAGTTCACGTCAAGCATGTGTCATATGACTATTACGAATATAATTTATAAGTCTATGTAATTTATTTTGCAAGTTTTACGTAAACGCTCGAGTTTCCCAATTTAGCTCATGTATGCATGCATTTTGCATTACCACCTTATATTAAACACACTTACACATACATAATAAATTAAAATACCAAAGTTTGAAATACTTTCCCTTTCTACTTGTTTTTTGCCGCCTATACATGTCCCAAAAGGGATAGTGAGACATCTTGGAACTTAACAACACCTTATTTGGCAAAAGCTTCCACTAAACCCTTACATGTGATCAAGTAGCATTCTATTGTCCATACCTACTAAAATGTGAGGCCTTATAACCGGCCTAAGGGCATGCAACACACTAAAATTGTGGTGATTCCTTATTACCCACTCAAAGCACCTTTAAGACATTCCTAAAGTGTTCAAGATGCATGTAGACATAAGGCTTCTCATGCATACACTTTGTTAACAAAAACATCATCTCACTCTTAATTCTCTCCAAAACATACATCACAAAATCAAGGACCAAGAACCAACTTGATTTTTGATATTTTCAAGTGCATTTTAAGAAGTTCTAAAGGGTTTAGTAATAATCAAATAAATCTTGGGGTTTGATTTAGGTGATACACTAGTTAATCTCATCATTTATCTTCCTAAAGGTTTGATATTCTCATCTCATAACTTATTTCATGTAAATTATATTATCATCTCATTTACACATTTATATCACTAACCAGTTTGCATTTTCAAAGATTTTGTAAAAAGAACAAGTAAATTCTTAAAAATGGAATTTTAAAAAAAGTTATAAAATTTGGATAATAAAATATGTACATACTCCTAAACTATTTATTTTATTCATCTTGTTAATTTATATGTTGAAATATTGACTTGTTGTAAAAATCATAAATGGTAGACCTAAATTAGTAAAAATGCACACTTTGTTCTTGTTCTTAATTATATATTGTTCTTGACTAAATTGGTGGAATGGACTAGGTTAGTATCGATTTGTTGTAGTGATGGTTGAGTGTGAAAACTGGTGGAAGGGATTAGGATAGTACAGATTTGCAAGTTGTGGGTGAAATTAAGTAGAAGACTAGAAAACAATATGTTGCTATCCGAATTTTCTCCTATTTATTTCAGACCGTAAACTGAGCTTTGACAAGCCGAGGCCTTGAAAAATAGATAGTACACTTAAATACCTTTGCGTGGATATAAAGAACGTAAACATCAGACTCTAAAATGAGGTTTTTGACATGGATATATTTTTTATATAAAATGTGAGCTGTTAAGAATTAAAATTGGGATTTTCGAGTGTTTTCGGGTCCGTTTGAGCTCTAAAAACCTTTAACAAATATTGTCGTAACACTTATAATATTTATATGCGTCGCAAACCTTTATAAATATTATTTAGTAAATGAGTTAGTGTTATTCCCTTTGAGTTAGTGACCAAAACTATAGACGTTAATATAAACTAACTCATGGCTTTAAGTAATGTAAACGAAAATTAGTTTTGACAAGATATAAGTATGAAACAATAAAGAACACGAAACTAATTTTCAACGTTTAACTCTTATTATGAATTATACCCCATTGTATGCGGAAGTACAATGGGGATTGAATGACAATGTGTGTGTGATCTCCTTACTAACAACTTTGCATAAACCTAAAGTGTTATGCAAAGCTGACTACTATGCTAACCAATTGAGCTTGCTCAGGGACTTAGTAGATATTGGAGGAGTAGGTTTTTGTAAAAGATACAACTTTAAATGTACAAACTTAACCTACTCCTTTACAAGACATTTTCTATTTATACTACTTAGGTAGGGTCATACCCACATGGGTGATAATTGCGTGTGCTAATGCTGATAGGTTAGTACGTACTGTGCACCTTTGTCTCTATTACAATTCTATTCTAACTATGGGACAAACACACTTTCTAATGTCAGTGCTGACATTGACCTTGTCTTCATTAGTATTCAGGATAGTTGACTTTAAGCAAATAAGAGCTTGGACTTATCTGTTTCAAACTATCCCGCCTATTCTTCAGTCTCTTGTCTTTAGGGTCTTCTAGTTGTTGGAGATCGTATGGGGCTCAGTGAGTCTATTGTCATAACTCACTGAACCCATCACCACTTAGTGACCTTAAAATGTTAAAGGTTATTAACACTTAGGATATTTTGTATTCAAATCCTAACTGAAAGATCATTAGGCACTGAATGGGCCTAACAATCTCCCCCTATTTGGATATAAATTTAGCCTAAGTGTTTTTTAGTGTGAGTGAGTAAATACAGCTTCTTCTCACACTGAGTCTAGAAAATAAGTAAGGGATACTTGTAACTAAAAGTACTTCATTAATTGAGGATTACATTGTCCTACCAATCTATTACACAAGATAATCTTATATAAAATGTGAGCTGTTAAGAATTAAAAATGGGATTTTCGAGTGTTTTCGGGTCTGTTTGAGCTCTAAAAACCTTGACAAATACTGTCATAACACTTATGTAATATTTTTATGTGTCATATACCTTTATAAATATTATTAATTAAACGAGTTAGTGTTATTCCCTTTGAGTTAGTGACCAAAACTATAGACGTTAATATAAACTAACTCTTGGCTTTAAGTAATGTAAACGAAAATTAGTTTTGACAAGATATAAGTATGAAACAATAAAGAACACGAAACTAATTTTCAACATTTAACTCTTATTATGAATTATACCCCATTGTATGCGGAACTACAATGGAGATTGAATGACAATGTGTGTGTGTGTGATCTCTTCACTAACAACTTTGCTTAAACCTAAAGTGTTATGCAAAGCTGACTACTATGCTAACCAACTGAGCATGCTTAGGGACTTAGTAGATATTGGAGGAGTAGGTGTTTGTAAAAGATACAACTTTGAATGCACAAACTTAACCTACTCCTTTACAAGACGTTTTCTATTTATACTACTTAGGTAGGGTCATACCCACATAGGTGATAAGTGCGTGTCCCAATGCTGATAGGTTAGTACATATTGTATACCTTTGTCTCTATTATAATTCTATTCTAACTATGGGACAAACACAATTTCTAAGGTCAGTGCTGACACTGACCTTGTCTTTATTCGTATTCAGGATAGTTGACTTTAAGCAGATAAGAGCTTGGACTTATCTGTTTCAAACTATCCCGCCTATTCTTCAGTCTCTTGTCTTCAAGGTCTTCTAGTTGTTGGAGATCGTATGGGTCTCAGTGAGTCTGTTGTCACAACTCACTGAACCCATCACCTTCTTCTTTGGCTCAGGCTTCATTCATCGAGAACCGCCTTACTGAATGCTAGAGTCTTTCTTGTAGACTCAGGCTGGGCATCTTAAAGGTAACTCACCGAGTGCTGTTCACTTAGTGACCTTAAAATGTTAAAGGTTATTAACACTTAGGATATTTTGTATTCAAATCCTAACTGAAAGATCATTAGGCACTGAATGGGCCTAACAATCTCCCCCTATTTGGATATAAATTTAGCCTAAGTGTTTTTCAGTATGAGTGAGTAAATACAGCTTCTTCTCACATTGAGTCTAGAAAACAAGTAAGGGATACTTGTAACTAAAAGTACTTCATTAATTGAGGATTACATTGTCCTACCAATCTATTACACAAGATAATCAAAACATAACAGAAAAACTTAATATAACTTGTACCCAATGGCTTCCAACTTCACTCTCTTAGACTGAAGCTTCTCTTAGTCAGGGTGCTCAGCAATCAACTTCTTCAGCTTCAGGCTGAATCTGGATTCTTTAGGGTCTTGTTCATTAAGGCCATCACTAAGTATGATACCAGAGAATCCATTCCAACCTTGTAAATATCATTCCATCTTTGGAAGGCTTGATCACCAAACACACCAGTAAAGAATATCCCGTACTCAGGTTCTTCAATAACCATATTGTTCACAAAAGGAACACCTTCAGGGAGACTCCGATTACACTCCAACCCAGGCACTTTGATTTTAGGTTCTAATTCTATGCGCTTCCTCTTTTTTCCTGAGGATTGGAATGGAGCTTGTTCAGGGATGGGAGCAGGAAGAGCTGACTGAATTCCAAGCTCTTCAGTTATCTTCTTTAGTCTTTCATACCTCTTTCCCAAGGATATCATTAGGTCTTTCACAATTGTGTTCTTTTTCTTCTGGATGATTGGACCCAATTCATCCAACTCAGTGACTCCAAAATCAAAGAACTTGAATGGGCTATGAACCTGAAAGTTTCTCTTATCATTGTTTCAGAAGACTGTGAGTACTGCTGGTTTGGAGTTGGGATGAATTCTAACATCTGTGATAGGCTCTGGCTTGAGTCTATTGGAGATAGTCCACATGTACTGTGCAACTCTTTTCTTGTTGAGCTTTATCAATATCTTGACCTTTTGTGAATGCTCTCTCTTGAGGACTTGATGTTCAGCATCATGAGCTTTCTTGAACTTCTCACTTGCTTATGCACTGACAATTGTCTTAGGGTTAAGTCTAATCTTCTCACCCTCTTCTTGAACAACTTTGATCACTTCAGTCTTGGTCTTTTAAACATCTTGGCTTCTTCAACAGCCTGCTTGATCTTATCCTCCTTCTCCTTATGAGCATTGATTTCATCATTAGTGAGATAGTGCATCTTTCCATTAATCATATAAGGAACCCTGGTAGGTTTATCAGGGTCCTCTCGAATAACTTTTGATGCAGACACTAGTTTCTTTGGAGATTCAACATCATCAGTTGCAATCTTCTTTCCTTTATCAGTCCTCTTGGTTGCTAGAGAACTTTTAGACTGGGATATGCTGATGATGGTGGTGATTGGTTGAGCTTCAGGTGTTGGGGTTTCTATGGGTTGAGGTCTTGAGGATCCAATCAACTCAATTTCAGCATCAGAGTTAGGAGTTGGGAACTTAAGAACTGTATCAGTGAGCTTGATAGTTGAAGGAGAAGTCATCATCTCAACTTCAAGGTTGGTTCTCATCAGTGGTCTGAAGGCTAAGATTGGAACTGCTCTTGTTGGTCTTTCAGGCTCTTGTTCCTTTCCAACTTTATCTTCTTCAGTTTGCATGTCATCATTCTCCCCCTCAGTGTGAGAAGGAGGTTCTTCAGTGTCAGCCTATGTGACATTCTCCCCCAACATTTGCTGGCCCTTCAATGATAGCAAATGTTATTTGTGGCACACTACTTGAGGGGGTTAAAGACTGACCTTTGAATGCCTGAAAAATCTCTGTCATCATTGATTTGATTTCTAAAATGTCTGACTTGAGGGAAGAGATTTCAGATCTGATTTCAGCCTGAGAACTTTCAATAGCTGTCAAGCTAGGACCAAGATTCCAAGCCATAGAAGTTGATGACTTGGCCCATGCGGCTAAGTGTTGATCCTGACTAAAAGCAGTAGCCTAAAGATATTCAACTGAGGACTTTAAACCTTGGAAGTCAAAGTTCTTGATAAGTGTGAGCAGTTCTGTTAGCCTCAAAATATTAAGTCGAATAAGGAAGCTCGGTCACTCAACAAGGAAGCTTCGGTCTTTACTAAAATATACGTTGTAATAGGCTAGAAAGTAAACCCAGCTCGATATGTAATCTAATATTGTACATGTTGCGGGAAAAATCCCAAGCAAAACTCAAGCCCGGTCCGTGTCAAAAGACCTTAGGCGTCCTAATGTAGCCAAGGTACTATAAATACCCTTTTACACACAAGAAGAATGGTTGTTTGTTCTCTTTTTTCTCATACTGCAATCCAATCTTTCTTTCTTTCTCTCCTCATTCTCTCTAATTTCTCTCTCTACATCCCATCTTATTTCTTCCTCTTTTCTATTCAATCTACAATGGTGAAGTGAAGTGATTATTTGGTTCCTACAAGTGGTATCACGAGGCTCGGATAGGTTTAGTGATAAGTTGTGGTTTTTGTTTGTGAGCTTATTCGGTTTATTACATAGCTTATTAGGTTCGGATTATTTGGTTTAACTTAGCTGTTCTTTATAAAGTTTCCATCTTTTTCTTATAAACTCAAAAACTAGCTTTACTTTTATTATTTTCAACAAAGCTCTAAACTTTTAATCCAAGTCGCATGTTCTGAGTTTGGGTAAAAGTTTTGGACTTATCTTATAGGCTAAAAAGTCTTATAGTTTTTCTTTAAGCTTATATCTACACGTTTTTGTGGTATCTCTTCAAATCGTTTATGGTTTAGTTTTTCAGCCTTTTCGTGGCTTATATGTGCTTTAAACGCCTTATTCATAGCTTATTTAGATTTGTTTTTTAGCTTATTGAGTCTCGACATTTGTTCAAGATTTTTAGGTTTTAAACATATTTCAACACATAAAAAGCTTAAACCTTCACTTACAACTTCTCACGTAGCTTATTTGTTAGCTTATGTTTTGAAGCTTATTCTAGTTGGAAAACATCTTATTTTTTCGAGACTTATTGTGGTGTAAAGAGCTTATTACGAAGCTTATTTTTCTGGGTTGGCTTATTTGTGGTCTACGGTTTGAAACAAGACAAGGAAGTTTTTTGTTGTTATTCGTTGAGGTATAGACAAAAAGGTACAAGGACCACATAGTACGTTTTTGTTTCTATTCAACCGATTTATACATGACTTCGGAGATTTATACACAAGTCTGGGAGATTTATACATAAGTCTAGGTGATTTATACATGAGTCTAGCTTAGGCAATTTATACCATTCTCCTTGGGTGATTTATACATAAGGCTAGGCGATTTATACAAGGTTAAACGTGTGTGTTTTGACTTGTTTTGGGTTTTTCGGTTTCGAGTTTCGGTTATCCGCGGATCTTCTAACGACTATCATTACGATCGTGGTCCTTCAACGATACGTAGTATGTTTGTTTTTGGACGACGATAACCACACGACTCCGCGAGAAGCAAAATACCATCGTTTCATTTTTAATAGAATTTAAACGAAGGTGACAACTAAAAGGAGGGAAACGTTTTTTGTTTTTTATTATTAAACTACAATTCGAATTTGACAAATTTGGTCCCTAGAATTCAAGACCAATTCCTATTCGTCCTTTAGTTGTTTGTTCACCCACAAAGTTGAAAGTGTTTTACACCGCTAGTCCTTATTTGTGATTTAATAAACCATTAGCCACTTTTTTTTAGAACGGCAAGTTAGTTGTTAGTGAGTCGAGCTCACAGTGACGTTTGATCACCGTTAGTCCTTTTCACTCAACAATCGTCAACAAGAGTTCCAATACTTCAAATACAACAACGATTTTACCAACAACAATTCTATTTTCACGGTTTCTTCTTGATTTAGTAAAATCCCGTGAAATACTCACGTGTTTTCTCGGTTTAATCAAGACTTGTAAAATCCCGTGAACTTGATTTCCATACTCAAATCACAACAACAATCACTTTTCCTACTTAAGATCCTAGAAAATCATTTTCACTTCACAAAACGGTTAACATGGAAAAGAATGTTATTTCTTCGTGTACGGATTCAAAAGAAATGGAGATGCAAAGACTTCAAAAGAAAGCATATATAATGAAAAATAGTTGCCTAAACGATTTTAGTGCACTCAAACCAAAATTCACGCTAATCTCAAAGAAAGACTGCAAGTGAATTTGAACATGCATTTAGTCGTATCTTTGGTGAAAAAGTTGACACATTCACAAGAACTTTCTCTCAGAACATAGATACAC
>BQNB010142486.1:0-17129 GCA_026074375.1 Tanacetum coccineum | reverse complement strand
ATATATATTTGACTTGTATGCTGTATTCCTTGAAAAGGGTCTATTTACAGGTGACCTTTGTTTTGAAAAACATTTCTTTGGACTTTGAAGATTCACCTGAGAAGGATTAGGGCTTGTGTTGTTTGATACTGGTCTATTTACTCTAGCAGAATTAACACACACCCTACCAGAATTAACATTTTTCTTGCCAGTATTAAATCTAGAACCACCAGACTTAATTTGAGTACCAGAATTAACATGCACACTACCAGAATTAACATGTTGCTTGCCAGTATTAAATCTAGAAGCACCAGACTTAAATTGAGTGCCAGCAGAACTAACAGAACTAACATTTCCATGACCAGTATTAACATTTACCCTACCAGTTTTAATAGTTTTGCTAGCAGTACTAAGGTTGGGTCTAATGTTACTTAGTTGTACAGGTCTGGGAGTGAATTGATTTGCTTTATTCACCCTGTTAGAGTTAGTCCAGGCTGGTGTAGCTTGCCTAACATTAGCATGAACCACCCTTGTGCTCTTAAAAGCAGCTTCCCTTGCCATCTTTTTCTCATAATAGTCACAATCCTTAATCAAGTGACTAAGACTTCCACACACAAAACATGGTTTTCTTTCAAAAGAATATCCTGCACCTAATTCTCTTTCCATTCTTTGATTCCAATTCTGTCTATTATATGAAGGATAGTGAAGGAAGTCTCTGTGTCCCTAATTGGTTTGCCTAGGGGTTTTCATTGCTAGGTGCAAAACATATGGTCATAGCAGGTTGTGGGGTTGTAGGCACTTGTGATTGATCTTTTGGATGGTAATAGAAGACCTGCTCACTAGAAGGTATAAGGGGGAAAAATAAAGAAAGGTTCATCCTTGACTAATGGGGCATTACTAGTTCCTAGCTCCCCATCACTGTCATTGGATTGACAGGTTGAGTAATGAGTGGAACTATCATTTGACACAGCTCCAAGTTCCCCATCACTGTCATTGGATGGACTAGGTGGAGAAAACAATGGAACTAGCAATAGACACTGTAAGGACTAGGAAGATTGAGTTGAGTCCATTGTTTACCATACACATATAAAAATCCTCTATGTCCCCTGTGCCCTAGGGGTATAATAACCACAAATAGGAGGGGGGACACCTTTGTATTCTACCTGTTTGAATCTGCTGTAAAGTGGGATATCATAATATCCTTCATCTGTTTCCCTAAGAACAAAAATACCTCTACTCATCTCTTCCTCATATCCTAGGACTTCAGCATTTGACTTTATGCTATGTCCTAAACCTAGCTTAACAATTGAGCTCATCCCATAATACAATAAGCTTCAATGATTTTTAAAATGCAAACCAAGAATCAACAAATTTTGTAAAGCATCTTTGTCTTTGACACTTTCATTCCTATTCTTCTATACTTTTTTTCAGCTTTTATCATCTTTTTTAAAATTTATGATTAGCTTTGAAAATTTAATTGTTTTCCATTTAAAGGAAATGCAGTTTGTGGGAGGCTTTAAGCTGAGAATCTAACTTCTTAACAGCTAACTTATGTGCAACTAAGGGCAGCTCTTGGTCCACCAAATTCAGATTGCAAATTCATCAAACTTAGCTTGAAGAGACATTAAATGATCTAAACACAATTTTAAGCACTTTGATACCTCATAAATCACAGTAAATCCATTAGAACATGATTGAGTTCCTCATCTTCAGTCTGCTCCTACCCAATTGAATCTGACCTTCATGCAATGGTTCAGCAAAGCATCCTTTCAATTTGCACTGCATGTAAATCTGACCTTTTACCGCTTCCTAGCCTGTTACCTTTCTATTTGTACCCTTATAAAATGGCACTCCCTAGCAAAATGCGCTCATAATGTGGCAATTGAAACACTCAACTTTTCTCTTATCAAATGCCACATGCATTTTTCCATCCACTCTTGGCCTTCTGCCTGTCTTCTTGTAGAACTTCTTAATCTTGATAGCAGTCATAGCAATCTGCCAATAGATTTTCCATCTCTTCCAAATCCAGATCATCAATCATGATCTTGGTCATCATGTAATCAAATCCACACATCAGCATTTGTTGGCTAGAAAGAATGGATAACTTCATCATGCAAAGACAGGAGTAGCAGTTTGTTTTGCTTTGGAAGAGAAGTGGTATAAAAGAAAAAAAAAAAAAAAAATAAGAACTATAACTTCCTGAGCTGTGGCTTGGCTTATGCTTGCTTGAAGAGGCTTTGGCTTGTGATAGAAAAGCCACATTCTCAGATGCCTGGGAAGAAGATGATGTCTTTTGGATGTCTTGTTCAAAGACACTCAGATTATTGTATAAATCATCTATTGACAGTGTGTCAATATTCTTCTTCGTTCTCATTGTCCATGCTAAACTGTCCCATGCAGTGGGAAGGGACCTCAAAAACTTGTGATTTGCATCTTCATCTGACACACCAGCACCAAGGGCATCCAGCTGTGATAGGAGTTTTTGGAACCTATCATACCCTTTCTCCAAGCTTTCCTTAGACGTGATTGTAAATGCCTCAAACTGTTGTTTCAAAACAGCTTTTTGCATTTTCTTTGAGTTCGCATTGCCACCAAACCTTGTCTTGATGGCTGCCCAGATCTCTTTGGCATCATCCATGCCATGAAAACGTCTGAGATGATCTTTTTGGGGAAAAAAAAAAAACCCCACACCCCCCCCCCCCATTAACAATAGTGGTTTTCATGCTTTCCTTTCGTTCTCAACAGCAACCGTTAATCCTGTGTGGTTGGGGAAGAACCCTGTAAACACCATCTTTACCTTTTGTGACTCGCTTCTTAGTTCCCCATTCTGAATCACTTTCCAGACCCATTATCTATAAACTCAAGATAATGTTCCATCTCAATGCCCACGTATCATAATCATCTTAGTTGAAGGCAGGCAGTTTAATGTTTGAAATTGTATTGGTGGTGATTAATTTGTGGAGGTTTTGTGCAGGAGCTATATCCTTGTTGGATGTTGGGTTCAGATCCATGTCAAAAGATCATCAAGTCAATGAAGAGAAAGTTCCTCATCATCATGAAGAGAAAAATTATCGTTTGCAGACATGACTACTTGATTTGGTGGAAAATAAAAAGGTTTTGATCTTTGTTCAATCTTGTGTAAAGTCTCTTTGGTGGCTCTGATACCACTTGTAGGTCCTTATCAACAGGATCTCAATGAGCCTTAAACGACTTATAGTCCTTTTGGATGAATCAAAAGATACTATGAGAGACAATAACCGTGAATACAAATATTGACGCGGAATATCAATATCTATACCAAGATGAACACAAGAACGAAATACTAAAATTGCTATTACTATTACTATTTGATTGTGAATCCAAATCACCTCAAAAGTTTACAATTACAATTCACTTCCTTTTATAAGCATAAGGAACCCTAACCGCGTTAAGAGATAATACTTATCTCTTCCTAGATTAACACCATTTGATAACTATTACTATAATAAGAACAGACTTAACTGTCTGGTCAAACAGTAAATAACTTTAAACATGTCACACTAAGTTCATGCTGCAGACTTAAACTTGCTCCTACCAGTACTTAACTTCTATCTAAACAGTACTAACTATTTCTATCATACTACTAATCCTAACAGACTTAACTTTAATACTAACAGTATTAAGTCTGTTTACAATATTTTCCTAACACGTTATTTTATTTATATCAGTGCTCATTATGGTTGCTTCTGGACTCGAGAATCTCAATGTTAGAAGGCATAGGCTTTCTTCAAAAGGGATTACGATTTTGGTACCTCACTTTGCTTGGCTCCTCCTTAAATTTTATTACCAGGGTGTACTCCCTTGAGTCGTTTATGAAATTAGCATTTTAATCACTATAAAATGACACCTTGTATAGGATGCGGAAGTCTGCAAATTTTAGCACCTATTGGAATGACAATATATTTGTAAAATTTAGCAAAAAACTAGGGTTTATATACGTCAAAGAATTAGCTAAGCAAGTTGAGGGTCGGTATGTTAGAATCGTTGAGTCGGAGGAATGTGTGAGTAGTAAGAGACATGTTGATTGGGATAACGAGGGAGTGTGTTTTGTTGATTTTTTTTATCATTTTTAGTTGGGGAGTAAAGTTGAGTTGCATAAGTGAGATTTGACCGTGATTATGATTTGCAACTTTATATGAATAATTATTGTGTTTTCATTTTGATGATATGTTCAGTTTTGGATATTGTTAGTCGCTGGTTATGTGTTATATGAAAATGCTGTAACAACATTGGCGGAAACCAGCAGATATATATGAGGTTTGTTTGTTGGTACGTCTTACTTACTATATATTCTTAGTTGTTATAATTAGTTAAGTATTAATTGAAACCTGATGAGGTTTGTTTATATGGTTTGTTGGTATTACAACAATTGATGTATTTAGTTTTTTTAGTTTATGTGCTATTGTTGAATATTAGTTTTATGTTTGTGTTTGTTTATGTGTTATTGGTATATAAAATTGTCCAATACCTGTCCATTATATTGAAACGTGGACGAAAACCCGTACAAATAACGAGAAATAGTAGCGGCATAAAGTTGTAATGATATTTTGTGTAAAGTGTTTTGTGTAACCAAAAGCAGTTCCACTTATATAAAAATTGAAGGGAACATCATCACATGCACCCAGGCATTCATCAGTAATGATCGCTCTAATTGTATTTTCAGAACAATAAGGCCATCTAGTATACTTGACATGAGAAAAAGTTTTGGATGGTCGAATGCCATTTTGCTTTTACTTTGACTTTGGAATGGAATTATTTTGAATTATACTTTGGTTATTTTGAAACATGAAACAGACATTTTCATATAATACCAATGCAAAAATTGAGGTTGGATCGACATTTCATTTAACCATACCACAGTTAATGTAAACCGACCATGAGATCTTTATTTTATGATGATAAACACCTTACCGTTCCCCTAAAATTAACGTAATTTAATATCATTTTTAAATATTTTTTTCATGTTCACTCTAAATCAACCTATACACAATGATACACAATCACTAAAATTTAGGACACGTTTAGGACAAGATTATTCTAGTGTTTATCTTAATTTCCATACAGAAGTTAAAGGGTATTAAATTTTAAAATTTTTATTTTCTGAAATCATATGACATAACGATTAAACCTTTGGTATTAAAATTCGGTTTATGGTGTTAAACTTGTGAGCTGTACTACAAATTGTGAGTTGTACTAAAAACGCTTCTTAGTTTATGTTTAATACTTCCCTAGATTAGTACTTCCTTAAATTAGTACATTCCTAGATTAGTACATGACTAATTTTAGTGCCATTCCGTTTCAATTCTGTTTCAAGTTTAGCATTGGTGTATTTAATTTTTGGATGACATGCTTTGAATATTGTTTTTGACTTCAAAAGTTGCCATAGATAATTTATTAGTTGCTTAAGATAGTTTCAATTTTCAACAATGTTGAATTTTCAAGCAATGGGGCTACATCCTTTATATGTAGTATAGATACATGTTTATGGGTTGTTAATAGTGTTTTATCGTGGGATTTATTTGCGCGGCCCAACTCAAACTTTTTACTTAATAGATCGATTGCAACATAGGTGAGAGTTTTAGTGATTTGCTTTCCTTTTATAGTTGTGTTGGTAGAAATATTACGATATTTAATCTATACTCCTATCATGTGTTGGTGTGATAACAATGTAACTTATAACACATAACGTAAAGTGCTTAAGTTACTCGTAATCCCAAATCATCAATTCATACGTCAACATCTTTCGATGTCTCAAGTTTTCTTCAACAACAAATTTAAGTTCGCACCCGACGTAAATCACTAAAGGTATGAACAAACAAACTTTAATTTGTTGAATGATCAAAAAAAAAATTTATTTTTCAAACCTTACATTTTTTACAAAATGGGACAAACACTTTTAAAACATATACAAAACATTTTTGTATTTATAAGAAATGTTTTATTCAAAATAAATATTTTGAATTCAAATTTTCTACCCAAAACGGCTAGAAAGTTCAAGAAAAATCTTCCCTACAAAAAGACAAAAAAGAGAGCGTCTGAAAAATGGGCGGCCCCCTTAATTAATTAAAGGGGCCGGCCATAATTAAGGGGACCGCCCATAATTAAGGGACCGCCCAAATAAAAAATTCATATTATTTCCACTAATAAATAGTTGGACGGTTACATAATTTTCTCACCTCATTGCACATAGTTTTTTCTCAACTAAACTCTTCTTTCAAACATTTTTCTTTGATTCCCTTAACTTGTTATAAAGTTTGTTTAATGTTGATCCAAACATCCATCCATTCAAGTGCAAGAGAAGAACTCTCGCTATCATCAAGATGCGAAGTTATGTAGTTTAGTTAGTGCATTCGTGACATGTCTTACATTCACAATGCATAGATCGAGTCCATGTATTCCAAACTTGTGTAATAATTAGATCATGGTGATCATAAGAAGGTATGTTAGATCAAGATATCTTGGAAGTCGTCTTGGTGATGTAAAAGTTGTGAAGTGTATGGAAGAAGTGATTGTATAGTGAGAGTTGTGAATGTCAGGAGTTGTGTAGTTTATGACTTGAAAAGTATGTAGTTGTGAAGTTGTATGTGAAGTCGATGTAAGTTGTGAAGTGTGAAGTCGTGAAGTTGTGTTTGATAGAATGGTTCTAGCTAAAGATTAGGAACTCGACATTTAGCTTGTGTCGTAAATCGTGTAAGTACCGTTGTGTTACGGTTTTTCCTACCGCCTAAAGGGAGCTTGTTGACCTATGAAGAAACTCACGAGTTTGATGCTCGGGGTGTGGAGTAGGGCGAAAGGTGCTTCGTACCGAACCACTATAAATCATTCGTGTCCGGTATAGCATTTCCCCTTTTACTTGTATCTTTTTTACATTTATACTTGCATTTATCGCTCTATAAATACATTTGCAGATGTGTGGTTGGTGTTGCTTAAATATTTTTGATTGTGTTTGGTTGTCCATTGAGTGATTTGAACATTGATGTTGAAATGTATTGTTGGTATGAATTTATATAAACCCTCTTCATATTTATTCACGCTTGATCGGTAATTTGAATACAAAACATTTTTTAAGATTTTAAAAAGAAAACGTATTCACCCCCCTCTACGTTTTTCACTATTGGTACAAGAGCCCACGTCGCTCAAAATTTAAAACAAATGGTTTTTAAAAATATTGAGTACATCCAGTATCAAATTACACCCATTAAGGTGGATAACAATATGAAAAGAGTTTTGTTGATTAACTTTATAGTTTTGATGTTATATACACTAATTATACTAGCTCGAGATAAAAATGATGCTTAAAATAAGTGTTATATGTTATGTATCAAATTCATAAAGTTGTACACCTTTCCGCAAAGTCAAAAAATAATTTTTACAAAAATCGTGAATCTAAGTATCAGTTGGGGGGCCCCCCTAAATATTTGGGTGGCCCCCTAAAATCCTGGGCGCCCTCTTAATTTTAAGGGACCACCTGACTGATCGATCGTTTTTTTTTCTAGAAACTTTGAAAAATCATATAAAATCAACCGTAAGTCCGTAGAAGTCGTGCCACCCGCCATTTCGAAGAGAATTTGGTCTACTTTCATATAAAAATACTTCCAAGTATTTATTTCAAACTTAATCTAGTCAGAAAGGCAAAATACTACTTAATATCCAAAACGTTGAGTCTCGTTTTAACGTAAAACTTGTATTTTATCTTTTCCTTTCGAGTCAGACATTTCTAGCGATATATCTTTTAAAAATGGTGTAATTACACTTTTTCAAAAATATTAAACTTGATTTTTTGAAATGGAAGAAAGTATTTTTATTTTCCAAATAAAACCGAGCTATGAATACGTTGTGGTATCTAATCATAAAACTACACAATTACTTTTATGTGGTATGCTATGTGAGTATTCACTTCTTTATATCTTAAGTTTAGTAGATAATATAAATGAATTCGTTGCTATATGTCAAGTAACTAATTGAAATATCAAGCAGATGTGTCCATGTACACATTCGTTGGTAGCAAGTTATTTGGATTATGCATACCTAAACTATGCGAGATATTATTGCATTAAGATGCGACATTGTTTTCTTGCATGCATATAGGCAAGATCACTTAATCTTACAAATGTTACATAAACATCATAGTAAAACTTTCAGGTAAGGGAATATACTAGGAATAAGAGTTCAATAACTTGTCAAGTATATATTAATGTAATAAAACTAGTCACCTAAATATTCTAACGATTAATCTATTTCAACCAACACGTTAAAATATTTTGAACACTTCTTGTTTGACCTTGGGTTGGTTAGAACAGAAGAAAAGATTGTATTAATACACATAACTAAGAAAAAGAAATGCTTGAGTCTTGCCTGTTCTAACATACACACCTAATTATGATAATTTTTTAAAACAAAAAGAATTTTACAAACATATGTGTTTGTATAATAATGGTTAGAAAAACTCATACTCCATAAAATTCAAAAACTATAGTATATTATACATAACAACAAATAGTTTTTTCGCACATGAGTAAAATTTACAACTAATCTTGGATTAATGGAACACACTATTTAAATATTTATCTATTTTTCTTTTAAATGAGTGTCGGAGGTCAAGAAAGATATTCAAGAAAATATCAATTTCATTATTCAAATTATGATTGATATCATTATCGAATCTAATTGACAAGTTTTTTACTATGGACATGAAATCGAATTCTTATTTTTTTAGTTTCAAGATTATATCAAAAATAACAAAAGATATCATCTTGGCTCGACAAAACTCAATCACACTTGATTGATATAAATTAAATATATCCTTTTCAAGATAAAAGAATATGCATCGGATCATAACTCACACTTGTGTTGATGATGTCATATTGAGTCTACTTGTCCAATGGTTGTGTTCTAAATATTATACCAATATGTTCAATACAAGCATAAAATACACAATGAAGTAGGATTGACGACTTGGATATATATTTCATCAGAAATATTCAAGCAATTTACATTGCAATGTCAATTGTGAATGTTCATATCTGATAAACCAACACGAGCAACTAACAATATATGTAAACTTTGCTCATACAACATAAAAGCACGACTCAAAGCTAAAATTTTCTTTTAACTAAGTTCTCAAATAAGAATAATATTCTTGTTTATTCACCTAGGATAACATGATATTTGGGAAACATTGTGTTTAAAGATTTTATGGACTTATCATATTAAACGATTGATAAAGGATAACATATATCCTATGCATTTTACATTCTTTGTAGCATAAATGGTTGTGTTTCAATAAAATACACTACATATAATTTGAATAATATAAGTTATTAGAATTGAAAAATAACCTATCAAAATATGTGCCAATGCATAAATCAAGTAAAAATACTTATTTAATTATGATATACAACATTGATAAGAATAATAATTTTAGAAAAGCATATTTGCTTAAAAATTAAAATTATTATCTTTTATCCATATCACTAATGAATCACAAACTTATTAAATAATAATCTTGATGAGATTTCCTTTCACATGACATGAAAAATGGGAGAATTCTTAAAACAGTTGCTCAATATACCATATTTGCGCAATCAGCACAAATTTGCTTTTGAAAAATCAAACACGTAAAAAATATACACATGTGACAACTACACATGTAAGATGACTAAGTATAAGACATCAATTAAATCAAGCAATATGTAATCGAAACCAAACAACTCATAGATCTTGAACAAAATAAAAAAAACATCTTGTTTACGCTTATCTTAGAATTCTACACATCTTGATTAGGATTATGCGAACCGGAATTAAAGTATGTTAGTTGAGTCATGTTAGGCCCTCTATGAAATGATAATACAAACTCTATCTTTGCTACACTTCATTAGGAAAATATAAGAACTCTATTTTGTCTAACATGAGAATGGCTACTGGAAAATCTATTGCACTAGAAATTCAATTTGTCCTACTGTTGAATGCTTCCAAGAGTGAAGAGTAGGGTATACAGGTGTATAACCTGTAAAAAAATGGGTCGTGTTTAGCCTGAATTGACACCACTAGTGATAGACTCAATATTCATTCACTAATTTGATTAAGATGGCTCTTCCTAATATGGCCTAAGATAGTCAACATCGATAGACATTGTATAACATTAGAGTACACACTAAGCACCGTAAAAAGATATTAGGATTTTCCTTAGTCAATCTAACCCAATGCACCACACATATGTGCATGTATTGATTCAAGATGATTACTTGTTCACGATGTAATGTAATTAAATGTCCTTCGTGACTTGATTCCTCAACGTTTAATTGCTTATATATTAAATGCATGTCCACTATAAAGGCATTTGTCTTTTTCTAAGATTAGATAAAATATTTCTTAGTTTATCTAAATGACACATGCTCCTAAATGCTAAAACTCAATACATGATCTAACATTTCCCAGTAGTTTTGTAAACTTAATATTTCATTCGAAATATTCAAGTATCTTTAACTTGCGATCACAAACGTTAAAAGTCATATCCAAAAGTTCACATTCAAGCCTTTTAACAACATATGTTAAAATGCTCTTCCTAAAGCTAAAAGCTTACATCAACATTCGCGTGACAAAGGTCTTACGAGTTTCTACATAAGTGATTCGTTGCATCTTTAATATACACACCTTAAGACTAAGTACTTTCACTTACATTAGTCTTTTCCATTCCCTTAGGAATGATAAAACAAATATCATAAACATGTCATTCTCAATTTAATAGTCTTGTTAACTATTCAATACATTCCAAATTAAATCCACGACAACTTAGTCCTTTCATCGAAATATTTTAAGTATTTTTAATTCGCGAAATGCAAATTAAAATGTCACTCATTGTTCATGTCTAATTCATTTCACAAAAACCTTAATCATGCCTCTATTATTATATAGATGGTTAATGATTTGACTGATATGACCTCGCCATTTCATTGTACTACACTTGAATTGTCTTATTCGTCCCTTAATTGGGGAAAGCCCTTTCATTTTGACTGTTGGGTAAAGATGGGACGACGGGTGAATAGTAAATGGGTTTCGCGCCCTTTTTTCGACAGTTAAAACTGTTATATCTTTGATATAATAGCATAATTGGCCCCTCTCTTTCCTTTCTCCTTTTTAGTTATAAAGAGACTTTGGAAATATTCAAGTTTGGCCCTTGTGGTTTATATTAAAGGGAAGTGGACTAGGGTTTTGGGCTTAAGGATCCGGGTAAGGCCCATTAAGCTTTCCTGGGCCCAATAAGGGAGGAGGGGGCATTTTTGGACTTTTGTGAGAGCTGAGGGACCAAAGTGAAACATTTTGAGGATTTGTCCTTTTGTGTTTGACTTAGTTTGACCATCTTTGACTGACTTTGACTTTTCTTGGCTGATTTTGACTGAGGCTTGACTTTTCTGGCTTCGGCTTTGTACTCTTCTGATTCTCGTGTCCGTGCTTGCCTGTTTTTTACTGTTTTCTTGTGATTTTTGATATATCCGTACCTGCACACACAAAACACAAATACAAGCATATTTTTGCCATTTTTGGTCTGTTTTGGGTTTAATTGGGTTGTTTTAGGTATAAACGAATATGTGTATTCTATACTTATCAAATACCCTAGATTAGCTTCCGCTGCTATATGTAAAAATGGGGGTGTTACAATATACAACCTTCAAAGTGTTGTTGAGTCATCACAATAACGTATCTTCCATTGGTCCATTTCTGTTTTTTGGTAAGTGAAGAACACAAAGATGATATTCAACCTTCAAGTGTTGTTGAGTCATCACAATGCTCCACCATTTTCACATTTTCACCTTTGTTCATCAACATTAACAACCATCTCAAGAAAACAATCACCCCAATCAAGAATTACCAAATCCTTACATTAAGGACATTCCCACATCACCACAAGTTTCCTCACATCCTCCATTTCCCATCTCACCCATCAATTCACATGTTACTCACACTCAATCTCCACCTTAAAGTGACAACCAAACTCAACACACACCACCTCCATCTCCAAGTAGAGAAAGCCTAGTTGATGACATTAATCAACTATAAGACCCATCAAACCTCTTAGCCATACATCTCCCCCAACAACAAAACAACATTCTTTCATCACCTTACTCTCCAAACCTACCAAACACCCAACAAACCTATAGTCAACACCTTCCCTTTCCATTCACGCTCATCCTTCTTCATTCATGTTTCCTCAACAAATCATCCTTATCATTAACATTTAGTTCGACCTAAAGTCTTACGATAATGTTTATCCTTAAACACCTCAAACATGAAAAGCATACATAATGCTTAACAAAGAAACCTTGAGGATTTAAGAATCTCTCAATATAACCATTAGTCTATTTAAATCCACATCATTATCTTGGTTAGATGACAATACCAGAAGGTACGTTTTGATTGAGTCTTATCTATTAAGCATGTGTCTGTCGAATCTTATCATTGGTTCCTAAATATTTCCATGTCTTAAACATTCATTTTTTTTTGTTGTCTTTAGTGCCACACTTTAGAGTGCATATACCTAAAACATACATGATTTGTTCCCCACTAAGTGTCTTGCATATATATCTATCATCATCATCATCATCATATATATGTGCATTTTTCTACTAACTTTGTTTTGTAGCACTTTTCTGTTACTTAATTTATTGGTGCCACATTCAAGGGGGAGCATACACCAAGGGGGAGCATTTGCAAATGTCTAAACCATTACGTTTGCAACTGTTTAATACATCTACACATTTTTTATATGTGTTTTTCATCCTTATATATTTTTTTTTGTTGCACGAAACTAACCATTGATGTAGGTTAAGAGTTTGCAACTAATTTGATCCATGGATCCGCTTGAGTCTGTTCAAGGGATGTCATTGTTTAAAAGGGATTGATAGAATCAAGACTTCACTTAGGATGATGTAAGCTCGCCTCTTTGATTGAAAAGTTGAAGTGAAGTTAAAGTCTCGTCTAGGAATCCACCTTTTTGTTTTGACAAAAGGGGGAGAAGAAGTGTAAAGAAGTAACTTATACATTTTACTATAAGTTATAGTTTACATATTTTGTCATCATAAAAAAGGGGGAGATTGTTGGTAGAAATATTACGATATTTAATCTATACATTCTCTTCATGTTTTAGTGATGACAAACATATAAATAAACGATAACTAAAGTGCTGTAAGTTTACTCGAAATCATAAAATCATCAATTCATATACGTCAACATCTTTCGAAACGTTCATCCTTTTTATCAACAACAAATTTACATTCGCACCCGACGTAAATCACGTAAAGTATGAACAAACAAACTTTAATTGTATTAATGATCAAAGAATTTTATTATAATTTCCAACCATATAGTTTACCTTATAAATAGGACAAACCATTATTTAAAAAAGATATACAAAACCTTTTGTATTGAATAAAAATGTTTTATTCAAAATAAAATATTTGAATTCCAATTTTCCGACCTAGAAACGCTTAGAAATTCTAGAAAAACCTTCCCCCACAAATAGGATAAAAAATGGAGCGTTGGAAAATTGTCGGCCCCCTTAATTAATTAAGGACCGCCCTTGTATAATTAAGGGGACCCAGCACCAAATACAAAATTATATTTTTTTCCTAAAAATAGTGGGACTATTTTCACCGATTTCTCCGCAAGGGAGTTAACGTCCAAATAATAATGAAATATTTCCCCCTTTCCCATCATCTCTCGAAAAGATTTATCTCCCCGAAAATCACGTATCTTACAGTAATACGAAATGGATGGTGTTACCATTCTCTAGCACAAGAGTTTTCTCAAAAGAGCTAAAACCTCCTTTCAAACCCTTTCCTTTATTCACTAAACTTAATTCAGAGTTTGTTTTAAAATGTTTCAATCTCATCCAGTGAATGCAAGAGAAGAACTTTCGTTTCATAAAGACGAAGAGAGGTAGGCTACTTATGGGAATCCATGACATGTCTTAACATTCACAATGTATAGACGAATCCATGTATCTAACTGTGTAATTGCTTGATCATGTGATCCATGGGTATTATAGTTAGATCATGGTGGATCTTACGAAGTAGTGTTTAGGATAGTTTATGATATAAAGTTAGTGTGGTGAATGAGTTGTAAAGTTATAAAGAAGTTATGAAGTTGTTGAAGAAGGTTTAAGTTGGGAAGAAGTCGTGAAGTTTGAAGGGTCGTGAATAAAGATCGTGAAGGTCGTGTGTTGATAGATTAGTTCTAGCTGAAGATTAGAACTCGCATTTTACTTTGTGTCGTAAACGGTGTAAGCAACCATGTGGACAGTTTTCTTTCCTCCGCCTAAAGGGAGCTTGTTGACTAGTGAATTAAACTCCGCGAGTTGGGTACTAGGGAGTGGATAGGCGAAAGGTAATTCGTAGACCGAACCACTATTAATCAGCGTGTCCGGTTTGCAATTCCTTTCGCTTATCTCTTACATTGTATACTCGCATTTATCGCTTTATAATTATACTTGCCAATTGAGTTGATGTGGTGATTATATAGTTTTAATTATGTCTTGAAACATGAATATTGTGTGTTGGTTTGTATTGTTGTATAATCGATGTATTAATATGTGTATATAAACTTGTATGTACAACTCAACAAATAGTATCACGCTTGAAGCTGGTAATTTGATACGAAACATTTTAAGATTTTAAGTGAAACATATTCACAATCATCATCAACAAAAAAAAACATTCAACACAACCATTCATTCAAAAATCAAACAAAAAAACCAAACAAATCATCAATTCCACACCATCACAAAAAACTGTATATAACTTGTATGAACACTCATCATATTGTATCACGCTTGATCGGTAATTTGATACGAAACATTTTAAGATTTTTAAGGGAAACATATTCACCCCCCATCTACAATTTCCACAAACTTTTAACAGTTCTGTTTTAGAGGCAAATACGGCATATAGTGTGAATCAAATACACCATACATGAATATACGACGTATCAATAAGTGAATACGCCGTATTAAAGGGTCAACACAGAGTTTTTAAAACAGAACCTATACGTCGTATCCTAAATAATGGATACGTCGTACAGGTTTTGATATTTTGGGAAAAAATCTTTGATACACCGTATTCATTGGACATGAATACGACGTATCGCATCAATAGAGCGAAAAAAGAAATGGTTTTCCCCCTTGTTTCTACCCGTTTGACCCAATACTTTATCAATGCAATATTTCAATTCTCAACTTAAAGCTAACTCAAATGGGGGGGGGATACATGTATGGCGCAAATCCTAGATCTAAATCAAATTCTAACCCTAATTCTTAAAAAGAAAGAAATAGAGTTGAGCAAATATACCTTCTGATTAGGATTGAGAGATATAAACAAACTACGGAATGAGATTCGAGATCAATGAGGCGCGAGAATATTTTTAAATGTGGGTGAAAAGTGTGCGTGAAAGGGTATTCGGCGTATTAGCTGGGCTTTTATACCCACGCTGAATATGTTGTATTGGGAAGTGTCCAATACGCCGTATTGGACGTTTTGGTTGACTTAGTCAAAGTAAGTTGAGAATGGTTGATACGTCGTATAGGTGTTCCTATGATACACCGTATTCATTTGTGGGGGCCAATTTTTCAAAGATTTTAACAAAGTAAAGAAAAACGTACCTTGTCCTTCGCATTATTCTTGTGTGAGCACCATCCTTATAATATCGCTTAGGGTCGAACGGGATGCCAAATGGCACATATAAATTTTTGATGAGATTTAATGGCATCCAGTTGTTAAAATAAGGGTTAATACATAAAAATGTTACTAAAGTTTGCCCAAATGTTCACCTAAGTTACTAAAGTTTTTTTTGGTTATAAAAAGTTTACTCAAGTATACAGGTGAATTTTTTTAAGGGTAAATAAGCCAAATAATAAGTCTCTTTGTAAAGGTTCAGTAACCCAAAAAATAAATCCGTATACTTGAGTAACCTATTTGTAACTATTTTAAAGGTCCAGTAACCCAAATGATAAATCTGTATACTTGAGTAACCTATTTGTAACGGAAAAAACTTTAGTAACTTAGGTGAACATTTTGACAAACTTTAGTAACATATTTGTGTATTAACCCTTAAAATAATTCCACCTCACGATATTAGCATCCAATGTTATGATAAAAAATTTCTCGTAGAAAACTTTATTGATTTTATCGTGATTTATTCTTGGAAGTTCATTTGACCCGTTAGTATCAATGTTTATTCTAGAAGGCTTTATTATATCGATTTTATTATCATTGTCCTTGATCGTTTTTGGATTATTTGGAAAAATTACGTCCAGAGGAAATGAGTTATTAAGGTATAAAACGTTTTGTTCCTTTTCGTCATATTCGGCAATGATATTTCAAATTTATCGATATGTTAAGGACTTATAGAAGGTTCAATTAGCGGGTCTGATTTAGACTTTAGATCATTATAAGTAATGGCTGGGAAATCATTCTCAAAGTCTTTAAAGAAGTCTAAATCGTCATTGTAACAAATCGTAGGTTCTGGTGACGGAGATGACGACATGTTGACTTTATCATTTTCATTTTCCGAATCTGTTTTTAAATTATCGACATAAATTATTTTACAAGAAAATGAATTTTCGTCAAAAACTACCTTGTAATCTTCATCGTCAAATTCATCAAATGAAATTTTAAAGTCAATTTCGTTATTGTCAAGAGGACTTACCGTAAGTTCCCATGAGAGTGCTGCATCAAATGTATCGTCAAAGACTATAGCTGGGTATTCAGTATCCAAATTCGTGAATCTATCTTCCTCATATTCAAAATATTCCATCCTACCGTATGTGGCAGTTTGCCAATCAAATGTTTGACCTTGTCTTCGAACCTTTTCTTCTTTGAGTTTGATGTATTATTCCATAGTGATGTTTGGATCATCCATGATAAACCTATGCTGGAAATCAGAAACAAAGAAACGCACTACAAGGCAGAGTACTTTATGAAAACAATTAAATAAAGCTGGAATTTAAACACATAACTAAATCACATAATTCAGTTATAAACAGAATTAAATTACACTAATTAGATTATTTTAAACTAATGGTTAGAAATACTAATAAAATTAAAGGTTAAACTTTTTCA